>VXAB01000183.1:209426-245540 GCA_013399175.1 Odontophorus gujanensis
AAGTCTTATGAGGAGCGGCTGAGGGAGCTGGGATTGTTTAGTCTGGAGAAAAGGAGGCTCAGAGGGGACCTTATTGCACTCTACCACTTCCTGAAGGGGGATTGTGGTACGGAGGGGGTCAGCCTCTTCTCCCAGATTACTAGTGACAGGACGAGAGGGAATGGCCACAAGTTGCGCCAAGGAAGATTTAGATTAGATTTGAGGAGAAACTTTTTCTCTGAAAGAGTGGTCAGGCACTGGAATGGCCTGCCTAGGGAGGTGGTTGAGACACCATCCCTAGCGCTGTTCAAGAAGCGTTTAGATGAGGTGCTAAGGGATTTGATTTAGTAGTTTAGTGGGTAGAGATGGTGATAGGAGGATGGTTGGACTAGATGATCTTGTAGGTCCTTTACAACCTAATGCATCTATGAGTCTATGAATCTATGACCTCTGAGGGTCACTTGATCCTACAGGTCTACATAAGCTGGAACACCTAGAATAGGTTACCCAAAAGAATGTCCAAACTGTTTGTGAAAATCTCCAAGGAGTAGACTCTGGCACATCTGTGGGCAGACTGTGCTAGTGGTCAGTTACCCGTAAAGGAAAAATGCTTACTGATACTTAGATGGAATATTTTGTGTTCCACTTTGTACCACTTGCCTCTTGTCCTGTCCCTGGATATCACTGAAAAGACTATGGCTCTATCTTCACTGAATTCTCCTTTTACAAATTTGTACACATATCCCTCCTATCATCCTCTTCTACATGCTGAACAGCTCCAACTCACCAGGCATCTCCTCACAGGAGGGGTGCTCCAGTTCCTTGATCATCTCAGTGTTCCTCTGTTGGACTTCCAGTATGTCCATGTCTCTCTTATACTGGTGAGCCCAGAACTAGTCTCCAGGTGTGGCATCATCAATGTTGAGTAGAGAGGAAAGCTAATCTCTCTTGACCTGCTGGTGATATTTTGCATGAAGCAGCCAGGAATACCATTAGCCTTCTTAGAACCAAGGTCACGTTACTAAATCAAGTCCAACCTGGTGTCCGCCAGGATCCCTAGGTCCTTTTCTGCATAGCTGCTTTCTAGGCGAGTGGTCCCATTGCATGTACCTGGTGCCTGAGGCTATTCCTTCCCAGATACAGAGCTCAGCACTGGTTGAACTTCATGAGATCCTTATTAGTCCACCTCTCCAGCCTGTCAAGGTCACTTTGAATAGCTGGACCCCCCAGTGAATTAGCCACTCCCTCCAGCTTCATGTTATCCATGAATTTACTGATGCAGTACTTAACCTCACTGTTCAGATCATTAATGAAGGTATTAAATAGGCCTGGACTCAGTATGACCCCTAGAATATCCATTTCTGGCCTTCAACCCGACCTTGCACCACTGACCACTACCTTGTAGGTCCAACTCTTTAGACAGTTTCTAATTTACCTCACTGTCTGCTCACTGAGCCAATACTTCAATAGCTTTTCTATGAGGATTTTATGGGTAAGTGCCAGTTCTTTAGTGAATTCCAGGAAGATCATGGAATCATAGAATTCATAGAATGGCTTGGACTGGAAGAGGCCTCAAGGATCGTTAGATACCAACCTCCTTACTGCAGACAGGGTTGCCAAATGCTAGATCAAATACTAGACCAGGTGGCTCAGGGCCCCTCCAAGCCTGGCCCTGAACACCTCCAGGGATGGGACATCCACAACTTCCCTGGGCAATCTGTTCCATCATCCTACCACCCACTCAATGAAAATATCTACTGCTCTTCCCTTGTCCGTCCAGCTGGTAATTTCATTGTAGAATCTTTCACCGCCCCTTGGTGAATCATTGCTGACTGCTCTTGATGAGTTTCTTCTCCTTCACATGCCTCGAAATGATATCAAGAATACTTGTTTGTCTCAGTAATTTCATTATAGCAGTGATATTAACCCAGAAAAATCACATGAGGTCTTGACGAGTGTTGATGGGAAAAGTTGTAAGGACTTTCTACATTGCTTTTCCATCACACAGCAAAGGACTGACAAGAAGGACACTGTCTCATGGAAGAATTCAAGGTGTTAGGCAATCAGGCAAAAAGATAAGCTGTTGGGAACTGAGGACTCAAACAGGACAGACACAAAAAGTCCAGAATTTAGGAAAAAACTGGAAGATTTAGGAATGTCTAGTGTCTCTGTACTCTTAACTGGCTCTGAATGTGGGGCTACAACTTCTATCCACAAATGTGCTGCTCACACATGGGGAGCAGGATCTGCTAAGCAAGATCCATATCCTCAGCATTGTGAAAGAAAATGACAGTATCAAGCACAGAAAACTATAGCATATTTGACATCATTGAGGAAGTCTCTGAATTTTGGAAGTGGTGTCCTACTTCTGATAACATTCCATGGGGCCAGTCCACAGCACCTAACCACTGGATACCCTCAGGGCTGGCTTCTTGAGCTGGAGGAAGGAATTAAGCACTTGGCTGTGTGGTTCATGCCAAAGGAGGTACCTGTGGAAGCACACCTAGCACAGGGGGAACATGCACAGTCTGCAGTATGTGTCAGTCAAGACAGCACTGAATTTTTCAGTCTACCTTTTGGTTTACCTCTTTCAAAGAAAAGCTTTGTGCTTACCACCACTGAGGAAAGAGCACACCGCAGGCCTTGCACTCCTGCACCTGACACCACATCAAGCAGGATCCATCATGCTCCCTGGAGACTGTCCACGTCCTACCAGACAACAAAGAAGCCTTTTGCTTCTCACCAGATCATGCCAGCTGGTGGTAACATTTCCATGGAAAACAGCCAGAGATTTTCCCAGGCTCCCCTTCCTCAGGACTGGGGACCCCAAGGAAGACTTCTCTCCTGCCTCCCCTACAGAGTCAGTCACCGTTCCTCCTCTCCTGGTGGTTCCAGATCTAAGATGGACTGTTTCTTTAAACCCTTCAGCTTAGATTGGTTGCAGGCCTCTGGAATTCTGTGGCCAAAACTAAAGCCAGGGACAATTCCTGAACAAGTAAGCTCACAATGCCCTGTTTATTTATACAGCACAAATGATTGAAGTCGTTATGCCTCAAACTAGCAGGACCTATTTATACACAGAATGTTAAGATGAGCAATATAGCAGGACTCTCCACCACTTCACAAACAAGTGCCAGCCCCATCCCCTCATCTCCACTATAAAGCTCTGGGGCCCTTCTGACTTGCCACATGAAAGATGCATTCCTCGCCTTTTAAATTAAAATCTAATCATATTCTGCAGTAAACAAGGCACAGAGAACACTCTCAGAATTATGGGATGAAAACCAGCAACTCTAAGGGCCAAACTCACCCCTCAGATCTGTCCTACAACTCTTTGACAAGTGCAATCCGTTAAATGCTGGAGCACTTTACAACAGCCACCCAACCAGATGTTTGATCTGCCTGGTATTCCACCCTCTTCCATAAATTACAGATCTTCAGATCAACATGTCCTCCATATTTGTGATGGTTGGTCTCCAACAGAGAGAAGGCTTAGGAAGAAGTAGATATTTCTCTCAAAACAAATTACTTCTATGTTTCTGTCTATGCAAACTAGATCTGGAATGACTTAAGTGGGCATCAATTGCATTTGGAGACTTGGAAGAATAACTTCGGCTTTTCATCCTTCTCAAGCACTCATCCAACCTAAATAAAATGTGAGATATAAACAGCAGTCTCACATTTAGGTGCCATTTGATTCACAGAAGCACCCTTTGACTCTTGAAATAATCATATTGCAGCATAACAACCCACATGCATGGTGAAAAGATCATGGTTGCAGTTGAGATGGTGGTGAACCCCACATTAATTCATAGGTTAGCTTTTTAAACTCTTCCATTTCCCCTGGGGGATAAGTCCCTTACAGACCATATGAATCAAGTGTTGAATGATATTTGGGCTGTATACTTTTTATAGTCTTAGCAGTTTACTTAAGTGTACTAATCATAACATTTCCTCAATATGATTAGAATTTAAGAATTTATAGATCTTAGCACCTCTATAGTTCTTTGAATTTTTCTCTCCAGAGCAGTGAATGAACATTAACTAATTGCTCTTCAGAAAAACACTTCTATTATCATGATTTTATGAAGTGGAAACCAAGAGGTTAAGTAACTTGCCTGAAGTCATTCAATAAGTTGCACGGGGATTAAAATTTAGGAGTTCCTGGCGGCCAGCCCTGCTTTTCAACCACTGGACTACTCTGCCTCTTATTATAAGAATTTAATTTACTTGGCAGAGAATGCACCTTTCAAAGTGGTATGTAGTATATTGCCATTCTAATAGAGCTAAAAAAAGGTGAGAAGGCCAACAGATCTCACTGTGAACTAATGAAGAGTTATACCATTGTGGTTTTGTTTAAAAGTCTTGATTCTTGAGGTTTGCTTTCACTCTATAAAAGACAACCATTATTCAAAATATGGATGTTCATATATAACCATGTGAATTACTACTGAGCCATCATATGAAAGGAACTGAAATCTAAGTAAACTGAGATAACCATTTCCCTCTTGTATTTTGATATTTCCTACATTTTTTTCTTAACTCAGTGAGTGGCTTGACACCTAAACACAAGAACATGCATTTTCCACCTATTCTGGTGAAGAAAAAAAAAAAAAAAGGATTCTTGCCATAGTTCATTCAGTGATATTCTTCTCTTGTAACTACTCATTCTCTTTAGAGTAGACTTAAAAAATAAAATAAAAGCTGAAGATGTCATAATAGACACAACAGTGCTTGCATGTGTGTGTATATGCACGAGGTCAGTAAGTAGATAACTAGACATTTTTTCATGTAACCATTATTTACAGGCTAATATACCAGTTAAAGTTCTACAACTTGTGAAAATCAGTGGTCACCATATGGAGATGACAAAAGCAACAACTTGGTGTGCCTACTTGAAAGAGACCATATTTGAGGCAAACTCAGGGATTTTCTATATATTCATCCCTCCTGTATTAGATCCTCAAATGAAAAGCATGCTTGTGGGGCATTCAGATACATCTGAATGAGATTTGCCTACATTGCCTCCCAACTCCTAGGTGTAACAGTGCAGGCATATAGTAATTCACCACCAAAAAAAAAGATGCTTTTATCTTTCCGTGGAAGTATTGTCAAAATATATAGGCAGATAGAAGTGTAGAAAAGGTGGTAGCGAACATTATGAGAATGTCTTGAAATGTAAAGAAAAAATAAAATCTGTCTCTGAACACAGATTGGTTCCTGCAACAGAAAATGAGTGAACAGACACAAATCCATGAAAAGAAAGCTTATTGCAATTCGCAGGAGAAAAATCTTGATGATGTTAAAAACAGCAAGGAAAAAGATTCAGAAGTTGATAATATGAATGAAACCTTATACAAGAGGTTTAAATTTGCAATTCTGATGAAAGTAGTCAGTACTGAGAACCTATTCTAAAACGTGAAAATCACAGTTAAATTCACCCAAAAAGTAAAAAAACACAGAGCAAGACTCTTTACTATTTTTGTGTACAGTAGGTACATGCTTGATAAAACATAGTAGAATTGATTTGCTTAAACTCCATAAAGGTTCATTAACACCTCACTTCACTTAAACTGTTACCTTTCTTTAAACACGTGTTACTTGATTTATTATTGTATTATTTTATACATAATATTATTATTGTACTTACTGATGCTCAGCAATTAGAGACACCTAGACAGCACAAAACTCTGCTCTCCCAGATCTCTACTTCACATTCACATGTACAGAGAGGAAACCTATGTCTGAACTGTGTTTTTAGTACTGGGCAGCTGCCAATAAACTAGCACAGGTGACATCATGTCAAAAATCTCTTCATCATCTATAAATGCGAAAGGAGCTTGCTGAAATCAAGGATTTGTTCCCTCCATACTAAAAATACTTATTCCAGAAGTTTTAAGAGTCCTAACAGGTTTCTGAGAATTTCTGCAGAAGAAATGTTTTAAAAGAAAAATTAATTGCCTTCCCCCTTGAGGGAGATCCCAAAAATCCTGCAAATCATGTGGAGATAAATGTAACCAGGGCTCTGTCAGTGGCATTGTAATAACATTTCATATTGGGTCAGTAGTCATTGCAATGGTCATTAAATCATAGGAGAGAAGGAGAAGAATGGTTTAGAGAGACACACAGAATAACTCTTCCCATGTTCCCCAACAGCTAATCTTTCAGGTCCGTGAATGGGTTGGTCTCTTATTTCCTCTTGATATCTATTCCACCTCTGTCAACTCTTTCCTGTCCTCCACACAACGAAGAGTGAATCTGAACAAAGAGATTATGCAGTGAGGCCATCTCAAGGCTATCAATACCACCATGCAGTTCCTCAAGTTTCTTGAAGCAGGAATGCTTCCTACTTTTTTGCATTTTTCCTTTGTGTAAGAGTCTTACATCTGTCACTTGCTAAGGTGGAGAAGAGTCTAATCCCTGTGAGCCTGTAACATCAGATTCCATCTCTGATCCTTTTTCAGGGTTTTCTTGTCTCCAAAACTATGTGGCAATCCCTGTGGTACAACGTCCTAATGCTAGTCACAGTCATTTTCATGCACACCATACTCTCTTGCTACTTTGTTCACAGAAATGAGAGGATGAGCTGGTGTCTTTACCAGGTGAGTCTTCTAACAGAGCAACATGGATGAATAGAGCCAGATGTGGGGCAATACTGACAAAGCATTTCCTTTGTCTCCATATCAGATGCTAAGACATCTAGTATTTCCAATTCAGCATTTTTAGCAGGAACTTTGAATCCAAACTCCACTTTCGACATATATGAGTAAATCATTGTGGGGTTATATTCATGAAAACAAGATCAAAACTTAGACCACAGATTTTCCAGGGAAGAACGAGTGCTGCAGTTCTGGCAATTAAGAGCAGTAAAGTAAACATTTAGTCACCATTGACTCATGAGCCGAAAAACACAGTAGTCAATTACAGCTTTCGGCAGCAATAATTAATATGGTGTTGATGAAAACTGTGTTTTTCACTCAACATACAAAGCTATTCCAGGTAATTAAATGTAACCTCATCTATGTGTAATTTTTCTTTAAACTGCACATGATACAGAATTTCAACCTCATATTCTAAAGAGGAAATAATATAGAAACATTATCTAAAGCACATACTCAATAACCCTAACATGATTTGTTTGCATTTAAAACTATACCACACTTTATGATTAAATACCTCAGTGTGAAAAGGTTTGTAATTTAATAATTTGCACAATATTTCTTAGATTACTTGTCATTTCTGACTTACAGAGACAAAGATATCAATTTAAACCATGTATAAAACATACATATTTGTTTTCCTGTAAGTTTTAACATGCTAGAAGTTTTCCAGATACATTAAATAAGAAGAAATTAAATACCTAAAATATAACTGTTGCGATTAGGTTTGAAAGACTTCTGGAGTTGTGTATCTTCTGAACAAAGAAGTAGGTGTTACATGCAAAGTAGTCTTTAGCATACAGATTTGGCGCGATTTTCCAAGATACAGGTTATCTATATTTCTCAGTAAAAGACAGAACTTTGAGTACACCCCATAAGTCACAGTTTATAAGCTTGAGCAATTTGGACTCCATGTTTCCAGCCCAATTATTTCCACCTACAATCATATAGTAGGAAAAATTTTCTTTTATCTCAGGAAATTTCAATTTACTCATTCTTCGGTTTGCAAGAGGGTATTTTCTTTTCTTTTTTTTTTTTTTGTGGGGGGGGGTTTTTTTTTTTTTTTTTTTTTTTTTGGGGGGGGGGGGATATTTTTTATTTTTTATATTTATTTTTGGCACATTGTGCTTTGAGATATTACTCTAAAAACTGTTTGCCAGACAGTTAGATGAGAATCTGGTTTAAAAATGAGGTGTCATTACTACATGTCCAATACAAATATTCCATCTAAGCTGCATAGAATCGTACAATGGCTTTGGTTGGTGAGGACCTTAAAGATCATCTAGTTCCATCCCCTGATATGGGCATAGTTGCCAGCCACTAGATCCTAAAATTCCATCCAACCTGGCTTTGAAATCCTCCAGAGATGAAGCATTGAGTCAGGGCAACTTGCTCCAGCACCTCACCACTCTCTGAATAAAAAATTTCTTCCTAACATCTACCCTCTAGCAGTTTAAAGACATTCTCCTTTTTCCTATCACTATCAGACCACGTAAACTGCCATTCCCCCTACTGTGAGTAAGCTCCCTTCTAGTACTGGAAGGCCACAGTGAGGTCTCATCAGATCTTTCTCTTCTCCAGCCTAAACAAGCCCAGTTCCCTCAGCCTTTCTTCATAGGAAGAGATGCTCTAGCCCTTTGATCATCTTTGTGACCCACTTCCAAACCCACTTCAATGAGTCTGCATCCCTTCCTGTACTGGGGGCCCCAGGTCAGGACACAACAGTCTAGGTGAAGCCTTACAAGGGTAGAGTACACTCACTTGCTGGTCATCCTCCTGTTGATGTAGCCCAGGACACAGCTGGCCTTGCAAGCTGCAAGTGCACACTGCTGGCTCATGTCCAGTCATTTGTCAATCAGAATTCAAAGGTCCAAAGGTTGGTATAAAATTGGGCACACATTCAAGTTTTTACCACAACTTCTCTAAATGAAAGATGAGATTTTCCCATAGTCACTTCATTTCTAGAATGAAGACTTAATGAAGACCAGTTAGGGCAGGTTTCATGACAAAATTGTAAAAACTGGTGTTACTATGAGATGAATCTTCTCAAAATTCATGAGTCCGAAAAGAAATAAGGAAAGATCATTTGGTTTCAAATTTCACAGATGTTTGCAGCTCAGCTTCAGCTTGCCCTGAAGTTCAGCCTTTCAAGTCATTCTCATTTAATTTATGTTTTTACTTTTCCTAAACCATATAAAACTTGTGGTGTGACATGGATTTGACATGAGCCAGGTGAATGTACTACCAATACCAGTAGGTTTGGTAGTGCCTTGATTCAAAATTTTGTGTCTGTTATAATATGAAACAGAAAGCAAAATCTCATCTTCCTCTGAAGCCAGAGAAAAGTTTCTTATGATCTTCTATAAGTGTGCTTCCTGCAGAGTTCAAGACTCACAAGAGTCCATGTTTACTTAACTGCAAAGTGAGGTTAGTCTGTGGGGGTCCCAGCCTATTGCCTACAGGGAAAGCCAATAGTCCCGGAAGCAGAGCAAAAGGAAAGGTGAGGCTGGACCTTGCCACAAAGAGAACTTTTACCTATCCCAATAACACAGAGCACCATGGTCTGCCCGCAACACAAGATTTACTTGGGGCTCATTTTTCTATGCACAGAAGTACCAATCTTACTGCTCCAATGCACTTCTGCATGATCATGCTGATCACCTGTAATAACCACATCTTGCCTTTAAACCATAGGATGCTGAAATTTCAACCTTCTTCATTAAAGCATCTCCTGCTAAATAAAACTCAACAGAATGATAGTAAATAATCTACAGCACATTCTATTTTCTTTGGGTGCATTAAACAAGGGTACAGTCATTCTCTGGCATCCCTCAAATAAATTGAGCTGTATTACTACAAGCGTAGTTGAAACGTAGAGGTACTCAGGCTCAAACATCAAAAAATCAAAACCACTCTGCTCATATAATCTGAAACACTCGAAATACTACATTACCCCAAGTCATGTTAAACTGACCTGGGTTGCATACAGCCTTGTGACAGCAACAAATTTTAGGGATGGTGATAGGAGGATGGTTGGACTAGATGATCTTGTAGGTCCTTTCCAACCTAATGCATCTATGAATCTATGAATCTATGAATAAATTTCCTCCAGTACCATTGCTACGTCAAACCAGACTGTCTAGCTTTTACTGTACAATAGATTGCAATATAGATACATCTTAAAATGTGTCTGAATGCTACCATGAGCCTGAGTTGCCTTTTTGACTTCTTTGTTCCAGCACTACCTCCTTCTTGTAAGAATTTTTCACAGGAATTTGTGCATCTCCTAAATACCTACTCCTGATTTACTGCTGCCAAAACCCTCTCATCAGCCAATACTTTTATCCAGACTTACAGAGGATGTTCTTACAATCAATACCCTATCAATCTATATCAGCTGAGTATATCATGATAGAAAAGGGGAGCTGACCAACACACCACAACCAAGGCAGAGACAAGCATCCTTTATGGGGCAAAAGAAAACTGTGACAAGTTAACAATGGCCAGCCAAAAATGAAATTATGTCTGTATCTTTCTTCTCCTTCTGTCACTTTATTTAAATTTTATTCTTCAACAGATTATATCAGGTTGATTTTAAGGAGAAAGATCTGAAAAAAGCTGTTAAATAAGGAGGAAGAAAGACTACAGACAATCTCTGTTAGTAATGCATAAACAACTTTTTCTCTGACAGTATGACATTAAGAAACCTTTTGTTCATTAATTATTAAAAACTTATATATTTATTATCTTTACCTACATAGCTTATACATGTCATGCACCAAAATAAAATCTTTGTTTTTTCTGATTGCTGAAGTTAAGAGATGGCAAAGAATTTACACAACTTATGGAAAAACACAGCTAAATTCCATGCTTAAACTCCGTCAGAATTTGTCAGAGATATTACTATTTGTAAATAAATACAT
The DNA here is from genome assembly GCA_013399175.1 of Odontophorus gujanensis. Classification (NCBI taxonomy): domain Eukaryota; kingdom Metazoa; phylum Chordata; class Aves; order Galliformes; family Odontophoridae; genus Odontophorus; species Odontophorus gujanensis. Next base: position 219,988 of record VXAB01000183.1, read on the forward strand.
TCAAGTAATCTGCACAGGTAATTTAGCAAAAACCATGTTTGATTGTGGCTTTGCTGCCAGTCAAAAATTGTTTCTCAGGACTTTCTAAGGTAAAAACATTCTCAAGTAATGTTTTGACTGATAGGAATGGAGAATGCATTAGTCTACAATTTTTGCTATAAATTTCCATTGTAAGTGCTTGTTTCTGAAGTATCTGTTTACCTCTTTGTATTAAACTATTATCAGTATTTACTGAAGTTTAACAAGAAAGCAAAAAAGTGTATCTTCTGTGTTTTTTTTTACAGTGTTACCGTAGGGTTGTTAAAGTTCCTCCAAAATACTATTTTAATAATAAATATAATAATAATAATAACAAACACATGATAAATATTCTACTAAATGGGACTATTTGGCTTGGAAATGTAATTACTCTCTTGAGATACTTATTTGAAGAGTCACCATAGATCTTTATCTCTGTAAATCAGTTTACAATAATTTTTGTTAGGAATTTTGTAGAAAGTTCATTTCATGATGAAAATCATCCTTGGACATTTCAAAGAAGCACAAAGTTTAATCCGAATAATAATAAACCACTCCTTTAGGTATATGATTTGTGCAAAAAGTTACACAAACACTCCTGTATATGATTAGTGGGAAGATATCATATTCTATTCTGACATTACAGTCATCAGAAGAGAGTTCCTAAATGTTTCCAGTGTCTCAGTTTAGCAGTAATAAATACAGATCTCAGATGCCAAGCATATGCCTTCCACAAAAGTATAGTTCTCTCAGAAAATGCTAGCCTTTCAACATGAGGAGGAAAAAAACAGAACATGAATTCGTTCATTTTTTTCCTATTAAGAAAGCATGCATTCCATGTAATCCCAGTTATTTTATAGCATAAATTTGATGTTCAGGAAATGCCCACAGTTTTTACAGAGTTACTTGTCTACCTGTCTACTGAAGACTTTAAGGTCCTTTTTGGAGTAGGATAAGAGAAATATCCATATAGACAATCTTCCATGATCAAAATGATAAAGCTGGTAATAGAAAGTTATTTTTACTGATACTTTTTTATAGAACTTTGCTCTATGGGGTGGTGGTTCAAGCACCTTCTTATTACATATATCTTTCCGTACATCCATAATCATTTCCCTTTAAATTATGTCCACATATTAGTACAAAAGGAGCCATTTTGAGCCTTCACAGTGCCCAAAAATCTGGACAGCAAATGGATTCTTAATGCAGGTTGGTGCATTTGTGAATCAATTGCTCTGATTACAAGAAAAAACATATAAGTGAAATACTCTGGTTGTCTGTAAAATCATAACCCTATATTTAAGAGTCCTGGAATTCTGTCTGCCTCCTCTTTTAGTTTAGCTCTCCCTTGAGCATTTATTCATTTGTTTGCCCTTGCCAAAAAAATTATTCACCTAAACACAGTCCTCTCATGATGTCAATGGAAGTCTGAGCAACCTACGGCAGAGACTGTTCAAAGCTGATATTATTACAAAACAATGTTGTCTTCTGGTTCATTTTATTTTCTTGGATATCCTATTCTGTGAGAAAAGTAATCCTGTAACTAAGGCTGACTTGTGATTTTTCACAGTATAATAAAGTATAACAAAAATGCCAACATTTCACCTTTTAATGATTAAATCTCTCCAGTGCCCTGAGCCTTGGACATGCAGGCACACAAGTAATTATATGCACATGAACAATCTCACTGAACTCCCAGGGTCTACACATATGTAGCATTGCAGATATTCACATCAGTAAGATCAAGGACTGCTTTTGTCAAGAACATCTGTGGCAAAAGAATCTTCTTGCAAATAATCAGTGTCTACTTTAGCAAGCCTCATAGCTTTGCTTCAGTGCTCAGTCACCCACAAAAGTCACTTACTGCCTTGTATAGCACTTGCTTTGAGCAATATTCCTTAAGTAATTTGCTTTAAATTCTTTAAATGCTATGATAGTATAGTTTACTGAAGCTTTCAGAATTTTTTTTTAAAAAAAAAGGTTATAATCACTTATTGTAGGTAGTTACAAGTCAATGCAAATGGTGTATTTGAAAATCAGAATTAAGAACTTGTCAAATGATATTTCATTCTGCATTGCATAGTGGTCAGGATAATGGCTTCCTATCTTCATGCATTTTTTTTCACCTGATAATGTTGAATTTTTGAACAACACTGTGAGCACAAGAACAGTTTGTATAAGTAAATGAACCATGGCAGCAATTGTAATTCAGTCAGCAATGAAAACATGATCAAAACGTATTAAATTATTTGTGATAGTTTCTCTCTCCAAAATGGCAAATCTATTTGAACAAAAAAATTAACTAGAATATGAAACTGAAATAATAAAAATGTCATGTTCCTTTAAATAGTATATGAGTACTCATATACTCTACAACTTAAGTGGTATTTCGTTCTAAAGGAACTAAGAAAAGAAATTTCTGGCAAATGCACAGTGTTTCAAAATAATTGCTCTACAGGTAGATTTAACAAAGAAGTCCCAGCCAAAATTTCACCTGTATAGCCATTTTCAAATAGCCAGTACACTGCATACAACATCAAAGATAAGCTGCAGTGTTATGTTACAGCTAAAAACTCTTGCATTGATTAGCAAAGATATTGACTTAATTTTAACAAAATGTATTTATTCATCACTGTTGCATCAATGATCTTCTGTATTTTACATATAAATAATCTATTCTATTCCCTTGATCATGTTAATCTTACTAATGACAAATTACCATTCTCCACGTACAGTTCCTAGATTTACAAATCATCACTCCTGCTTTCAGGGGACTGAGAATCAGCCACGCTTGCTAATGCCTCCATGGATCGCCTGACACACAGCAGATTTTTATATTCCTTTTTAAAGCATTCAGCTCGCAAGAAATAATTTATAAATCTGGCTATCACTCGCACTTATCCTCTTACTGCTTGAGGGGGAAAAAGAACAAGATCAAATTGGGAGGATTATTAACAATTTAAGAACTTTATTTGCTTCAATTAACTCTTTGCAGGAAGGACTGTGTGATAAAGCATATTGGTTTTAGGGAAAGAAGTTGAAGTATCCTGTCTATTCTATTACGGTGGAGAACTTGGACAAACGGAAAATACTAGCTACAAATACCCTTCATTTTCTGAGATTGAAAAAAAAGAGAAAAACTGAATTTTAAATGTGCATTTAAACCTAAAAGCTTATATCAACAAACAGAACGCAACTTGTGTTAAAGAATTAAAACTGTCACAAATCAAGAAAAGTTTAGATTTTGAGGCTCATTGTCTTGTTCTGCACCTGTGCATAGTGGAGATAAAAGGCCACCAGTATCATTAGGCAACACTGTACCTCCATGTGATGCTACTTTTGTAGTTGTGAAGATGATGGTGGGACAATGAAGACTGAAATCCCTGAACTTCACTTTTCCTTCAGGTTCATGCGACTCAGTATAATCCTTTACTGTAACCTTTCTCTTCCTGTGCAGAAACAAATGCTTGCTATGGTCACAGAGCAGTTTGTTACCTTCTATTGTAGGAAACTCCTTGCAAGGAAAGCAGTGGCTGTAATTACTGTAACTGTTGGAAAGGAAAGATAGTCACCTGTTCTTTCACTGTAAAAATATTTTGAGACCCCCTCTGAACTTTCCTGTCACCCCCTCAGGGCCATGGAGGTCAATAGAAGAATCTCAGATGTGAAAAGGGATTAATGCCAAACATTGATGTCTAATAGCAGCTGAGATGGATCAAAGTTTCCCTGCTGACTTCTAGCTGCTACTCCAGAAGAAAAAGGCCTGAATTTCTTGCTAGTCTCATGAAGGTGTTTTAGATACCTAAGGAATCTTCTTCTGCTCAATGTCACAGAGAAGGCTGGTAGAAAGTTTCAGAGGGTGTACTGGTGTTACTGATGCCCTCCATTCTTCACACCTTCCCATGGGGAAGAAACTCCACAGAATCCTTGCTCTGCTGTGAAGAAATGACTGTGAACGTTTCTTTGACCTTCACTTCTGCCTGACCATTCACTCTACATATCCGCATTACTGACTACATATGTGACAGGATTTTCCTCTTTAGGAAGTCTTTTCCATTTACAAAATAACTTCACGTATTTTAACAGGATCTGTATTTAGTAGAACACTATATATATATATAAAGATTCCAAGCTCCCTTTTCAATTCATTAATACCAATTTAATTTTCAGTAGTTTATGTGTCAATATGTATTTATGATCCTCTTGAAGCCCTACTCATTGACCTGTACAGTATAGCCATTTTCATTTGTCAGTTTGATAAGTCTTTAGGGAATATCTAAAATACAGATTGGATTGATTATAATGGTTGGTCATGTAAGTTTTCCTTATTTCAAGGCCACTGTCACAATAGACTTTCAGAAGCACAGTAGTCTATCATGCATGTAATCTATAGAAACTTAATTCTGATATTCATTCATTATACCAAGCTTTTCATTTACATTGATAATGAGTAGAAAAGTTTTAAAGTGAAGGAAAAAGTTGCCTTGCTTTTAAAGAACAACATTTCTTTTCCTTCACTTCAAGACTCCAGCTGCCTGTGTGACATATCTTATTGCAATGATGCTCATCTATGTACATTTCTTTCAGGAATGTCAGGGGAAAAAGGAGTCCTGCTACCCACCATTTTTTATAAAAAGCCTAGGAAAAAAAAAATGATAGAGAATAAAAGAAAAGTATCGAAGTATCAAAGTATAAATTTGGGGCAATTACAATAGAGAAATCTTAAGTGGTTAGTGCAGTTAACTTCATGTTGACTTTAGAACATCAGTGATGCTGCCTACAAACATCCATTCATACCATTAGTCATGAATCATTCAGTGAGAGGCAATTAAAATATTTGGTAAGTAAACTTCCATGTATGTATATAGGCTCCAGTCCTAGCAGGGTACTAATAAGTAATTCGGACATACCATTTACTTCCTTATATGCATTAATGTTAATTGTCTTTATGATTCTGGTTGCTTGCAATGTAATTACATTTTAATTACTGTATAACCACAGCCACTCAGTTATAAAGTGTAATATAACATTAAAAAAGCTTTCACTTTATGTAGACACATCACTTTACCACATGGTTTGTTTTTTTTTATTCCCTCCTCTTTTTATATCTCACCTTCCAACAACGCTCACAAATTTTCCAACCAGCATTCACTGAAAAGTAACACAAATTAAATAATATTATATGGTCATATTTTAAATGAATAACTCTTCGTTTAGAGATATTCATATTTTCTTCATAAAACAAATGAAATGGGAATTACACAGGTCAAGTACCTTTCGTTTCACCACACACAGTACTTAAATCTAGTAGCTTTCTACATGGGGAACATGAAGACTTACTATAAGGCTTGAGAGTAAGGAAACTCAAAAACAGATACTAGATAAATTAACTATATCATAGATACGTAGGATCTATATCCTTGATTTTCCCTCTCTTTAGTGATATGAGTATGGCAGCTGTTTTTCCGTGGTATTTTCCTGGGTTATAGCTGTCTTGCTCTGGTAGTAAGAAAAAGAGCACTAGAAAGGAAGTAATAGAACAAACTGAATCAAGATGTCTGCCACATCACAGAGCAGAGGGCGAAGGAGGAAATGGAAGAAATCATTTCTCAGTACTTTCTCTGTTGATAGTGAGGGAACTGGTCACCCTTCTACAGATACCTTAGCACAACCCAAGATAAGGAGATAACCACTTCCACCTGAAGAAAGGCACAACTAGCTTTTGGGGAAAAGAGCATAAGAGAAAGCTAAGAGAGTGTTTGCCTAAGATTTCTGCATTAAGTTGGAAAATAATTTCCTTAAGGAGACATCTGAAAATCTGAGGGACAAGTTGGCATAGTTGAAGTCCCTTGTTTCCCTTGGGGATGAGAGGAGAGTAAAAGTAGCAGAACAAGATAACAAAACATGACATTTAGGAGAAGCAATGTGTGCTCCAAAGTATGTTTCCTGGCTGGAAGAAGGAAGTGTTGTAGAATGATGATTCTTCCCCATTGGCAAAGAGCAGCACTGCCAAACCAAAGGGAATGAAATAAATCATAAAACAAGCCAAACAAACTCAACAGACTTACTTCTAGTCTTAGAAGAACATGAATCCTGTCTCCAGGGTATGTATGTCATCCTACACACCTGTACTAAATATCCTGGCTAGTAGCATGATGCCCTGGAAGGAAACAGGCACCACCAGGTGGAAGTGGTTCACTCCCTTAATGCCTTACAGGGAGCCTACTCAGCTGTTTCAACAGTAGCTGCACACATCATCCCAGGCCTACTCAGAGTCCAGTGTTATTTTCTATTAGATACAGAGTACTAGGTAAAGAAGTCCAGCTGGAATCTCTGAGACAAAGTTCTTCTGCAGTTCTGAGCCTCACCCAAGTTGTGGTCTATTTCACAGAGAAGAGAGAACAAAAACATCTTAAAATATCACAGCCAGCATATGGTGGCTTGAAGAGAGACTAAGCTCACCACAGCTCCACCGTAGATATGTTTACTAGCTTTTGAATATGTTATTCTAATGAAGTCATATAAGTTAAAAGAAAGGAAGGGAAGGGAAGGGAAGGGAAGGGAAGGGGATGTGGGAGGTTAGAAGGGAAAGTTGTAAAAGCACGTGGGAGCTTGACTGACTCAGAAAATCTTCTGGTCACAAACTGAGGACAACTGCAATAAGACAGGGAGGAATTTCTTGCAAGGAAGAAAGACCGTGTAAACTCTGTATGAGCCATAACTGAGATCAGGAATAAAGCGTGAAGGTAATGACTCAAACGCTTAAAGTCAGCAACCAGTGTTGATCTTCTCTATGACTGTCTGAAGTGTGATGAGAAGTCCTTGATGGAGAGTATAGTCTATTTGATGATGATACATTCACAGGATGCCATGTCATTATCCACATTTACATTTAAATTTCAGTGCTGGATAAGTCTTTATATGCTTAAATTCCAGAAGGCAAAACGTCTTCAGGGAAGAAGGCTACAGTACTTTCTCCCTTGAACAACATAGTAAATTAAATTAATGTGAGATAATAAAGTAAATCATTACATTAGCCCCAGCCAAAATGAAAAGTACAAAATAAAATAGTGAAATACTATGCACTTTAAGAATTAGTTATTTGGAATATATGTGGGAAAATGCTTATTTTATACACTTAGCAATAAGCAACATTTCTAAACAGGCATAGTTTGGAAAGCATATGCACGTTTGTTTGGGGGGAAAAGTCAACTTGAGAAACCTGCACAAGCAAATAGCCACCACCACAGCAATCTGATAATACTGTCCTAAAACCATGAGCATATAGTTAACAATTATCCTGCTTGCATTCACTTACTGATCAAATCCTACACACTTGGAGAACTCTCATTGCTGGTCCGGTTGACCTCTTGCCCAAAGAGTATATTTCATGTCTGCATGGTAAGAGATCCTTTGATGTAAGCAGCCTTTACAGAGAGGAAAATGTCCTGTAGAAGTTGACACCGTGGTCAGAAATATTTGTCATGATGGGAATATGAGCTATCATAGCTTTTGTTTTAAATGAAGTCTGCAGTGTAATGCACATGCACATGTTTCTGTCTCCTCAAGGGAGCAGAATAGGTAGTTCAAAAAATAAGATTCTAATGTATTACCTAAAAATTAAAAAAGACCAAAAAAAAGCCTTTCATCCAGACCAGGTACAAGCTGTTCAGGAAGCAAACAAGACAGCAGCTAGCATCTTATCACAGCAGCAAAATCAGCAACGAAGATCAAAATGGTGTCTCAGCATACTAGTGTTGACAATGCCTATGAGTCCCAGTGCTCAAAAAGACCACAGCAGTAATCTTAGTGCAACACATCCAATCAGCAGCAGTTTACTTGCAGGGTTCAACAGGAAAACCTCACATTTATCAGCTCTGCTCCCTCATCAGCATTTGTTACTTTGCTCCATAGAAGCTAGCACTATGTTAATTTATCTGTAAATCGAAAGCAGAATAAAAATGCAACTCCTATCTTCTTTTGAGTCATTTATTTCCTTTGGTGCTTTATTTTTCACCTTACATGATCAAATAGAAGAGTTTTTAGCTTGAAATTGTGGAAAGCAAATTAAAAAAAAAAAGGTAAATCCAGATTAAATTCACTTTTGGTATGAGTGTACATGCCCAGTCTCTATAAGCAATCCAGTTGGTAGACACCTGGACCTGCAGTGTCATGCTAACTGCATAAAGATTGATCCACCACAGTCAGATTGCAGGAACTTTCTAGCATCTCCATGGAACATGGGAACTGAAGTACTGTTTTTTCTTACTGTAAAAGAAATCTGTGTCCAGAACAGGCAAACCTGTTTTTTTGAAGTTCTAATTTGCAGAAGCTGACTGAAATGCAGTAAATGTGTGAAAAATCAAATATGAAAAGCAATCGAAACCCAGCAGCAGTCAGACTCTGGATGTGCAAGGAAGATAACCTAAAGGCTTCAAGGATTCATTGTCCATGTCTTGTCTATGACAATTTTTACTATTTACTGGTTCATTGGCTCTGGCCTTCGGCTGGTACATATCAGCATATCTCCACAGAGGTGGAGGCTGAGCACATTCTAATCAAATTTTTTTATGAAATGGTTAAGGTTAAAAGTAAAGCTGTTAAATCACACAGAAAAGATGAACTACTTCAACCAAATCAAGAGAAATAATGTGCTTTTGTCTATGAGAATTTTCAAATGGGCATCTTAGAGTAGGGAAGGAAGAAGCATCACTTAGTGCAGTTTTGCCAGCATGTGTCAGTGCGCAGCAGCAGTTTATTACTGTACAAACAATATTGTTTGACAGCTCAGAGCTGTGTCAAGGAAAGCACCTAGCTGAATCCAAACGAGATGGCACAGTGTAATGTACACGCTGTATAGATGCCACAGATTTTACAAACAAAGCTGCATAGATCTGCCAGTTCTGTAATGAATACAAGTGGTCAGGGTTTGCATCTCGGATGAAAAGCAGCTGCCCTGGAGCCAGTGTCCTTAATAGTACACTGGTCGGAGTTAACACAGGGAAAGATGCCACCTGCAAAGTCAGCAGCACCAGCTCCCACAGCAGCACATCAGGGTGTTTGCTGGAAGTCTTTTGTTTGAGAATGACTTGACCTTGCCTGCGATTTGTATCCAAATCAAAGTACAGGTTAAGATGGCATTTTCAGAACAAAAAGTGAAAGGAGAATGAAGAGAAGCATGACTACTCACAGCTAGAGATGCTTCATCCAAGAAGCAGAAACAAAAATTGTTCTTTGTGTTCTCATTATGAAATATGTAAGCCACAAGAAGACGGCAGTGATTAAAGTTCTAGTTATTTACTGCCCACCCCCTACAAAGACAAATAAAATATTTTATACCACTTGATTTCTTTAGTAAATTCCTAATATTTCTAAAAGCAAATATTCTAGATAATTTTTAATATCTCCTTTTGAACTCAAGGAAGAAAACTACTGTGTCAATTCTTTGTAGTTCTCAAAGAACTGTTGAAAACTGGCTGGAGAACATGTGAAATATGACATGCCAACATTTGCTCTTTTCAAGCATACTGTACTTGAAGTCAGACCTATGCAGGAAAGAAAGATCAGAGCTCCATTCTGCATGCTTCTCACATAAGGGTCCCAAAAAACCAGAAGGAACCAACTGTCAAGCGCAAATCATCAAAAGCAGGTATGAATCAAACTGCTGAGCATAAATCACGCCAAAATAGTTTGACTACAATTATAACATCAGAAATATAAATAGTGATCAGTTAGCTTAATCCAGTCCCAGTTGAAAATGTGGCTATCTGTAGTAGGGCAGTAACTACACATAAGACAAAAGGTCCTTGTGATAAAGCTATGCTCCTAAATACAGACCATTGAGCCAGTTAATGTTTTCTTAAGTACTTGTCACCTAAAGAAGGAGCAGAGAGAATGATCAACATAACCAAAATCTTGTGACACCAATTTGCATCCAGTTCCAAGTGCATGTTTTATTTATTTTCAATCAGGATCAATCAGAAAAGAAAATAGTCAATGAAGTCACAGTCATGAGTGGTATTTGGCCATCTGGGGGCCCCAGTATCTCTCGGCCTGGATTGGAGGCAAGGGAAATTTTTTTTTTTCAGGAGCACGGAGGAGCTCCATATGGTTGAGATCAAAGGTGTTGCTGGGTGCATGGTTCTGCTTTATTGCCAGGCACTGCTGTTAATTAGAAAACAAGATCAGAGGCAGTATTAAAATCCAATTAAATTGATATGAACAGATTGCCAAGTGATGTTCACTAATGTATAATTGAGCACCATGCAAATTTCGGTGGCTGCCTTTTGTTTTTTCTCCCCTCACTCTGGAATGAATGATGAAGCTATGAAGTTTTTCCTCGTTGTAAAAGATAAACAAGTTAATGCACTGATCTAGGGGGTATTGCTTCAGTGATTGACGAAAATGAGAGTGGAATATTAACATGTGACTTTTGGGGGTGCTTCTTTTATAATCTTATTTTGTTCTTCATTCTTTTTTTATTGTTGTTCTTATTCCTGTTACAGTAGTATCCAAGTCCATGCTCAGATCCTTCATCATTTCTGATACAGACGAAGTTCCTTTTTAGCTGGAGATTTGGTTCAAACAATTACAAAACAATGAATATTTCACATTACAGGCCTGCTACTAATGGAAATTAACTTTTTCCAAGAACTATATGGACTTCATACCGTATATCTTTGTTTAGAATACGCAACTTCTATTAAATTTAATTACTTCCCTGTGCAGCTTTATATTGAGGGCGACTTCAAAACGAGGGCAGCAGCTATTAAATTTAATTACTTTCCCCTGCGGCTTGCATAGTAAAGGTGCATGGTTAAGGTGCAGCTACTAAATGAGAGTAGCTTCTAAACAAAGATATATAACATTTATATCATACTTCTTCACCTTCTTCATCTGTGTCTTTAACATATATACCATGTATGCACACATAATGCAGGTACATAGTTAAGAGAAATTATTAAATATTAAAATGCTAACTTTTAAGAATAAAATGGATATATTAAAATGTATTTATGCTTCTTTCTCCCTTTGAATGTCTCACATGCCTACACTCGCAATTCACGTAAAGTTCAATGTGACAAACCTTTAGAAAGAACAAAATTGCAGGATGCAATATTCATTAAAGTATTCGAAAACTTCTTAAGTCTTTCAAAATAGAATGCATTTTTGAGTGGGCTCACATATAAATGATAAGCATCACACTTGCAAACCTAATATCTCAGTATCATTGTATTTTATCTAAGTTATTATTTGTTAGCTGTGAAGATGCATTGATACAAAGAGTAGTTTACATAACAGGATCAAAGTTGGAACATAAAAGACCAATAACTCAAGACAGGCAATATCTGACATGGTGTTCATGTGCATTTGTGGAGCTTTTAGAAATTACTTAAATTCTCTACAAAGGAGAGCACATTTAATCAATTAATGTTACTTGTGCATATGAGGTTAACAAAACTGCTTTTGCATTTGTGCTTGCACAAAGGTGTGCCATTGTGTTTATCTGCACTCGTCACCACAGGGAAGAGAACACAAGAAACATTACAGGTATGGGTACCAGGAAGGGTGGGCAATACCTAATAGTTTAGGGTTACACTCCTTCATTTTTATTTGTACAAACTCCTCAGGATGTTAAGTAGTCAGTACAATCACATCACAGTTGTAGAAATTTGTGTTGCATTTCTAGACTAAAGATGACTTATAGCCATTGCAAAATTAATATAAAATGTGGAAGCTCTGGTACTATGCAAGCAAATGGAACTGTAAAGTGTTGGATTCAGTTCCAAAATTGTCTTAAAAAAACAAAATTCTACTCCAGCATTAAAAGAATGGGAAAGAATGCTAGTGGCTTCAGGAAGAATGTTTAGTTTTCTGCCTGGACAGTGTTCTGCTGAAGTAGATTTATGGAAATATGGAGGTTACATAGCTCATTGCTTAATCAGAAATAAAAATGAGCTTTTACATACAAAATTGGAGTGATATTTAGAAAAAAAATAATGAAATATGCTTTCTTAAAATTATGTGAGCAAATGCAGAAATACAAATCTTGAGAAACTTTTGAAAAAAGAAAATGTCCTGAGCAGAAGACATTTTTGAGGAGAAAAATTTGGAAATATTTTTATAATATCTTTTTTTCCTTCTACTTTTCTAACTGAAAAAAAAAAAAAAAAAGTACAAAATGTATAATTTTCGTTACTTTGGTTTGAATATTTTTGAGAGGTTGGGGACTATTCTCTGTCCTTTTCTTCTTACTTTAACTCAGAAAAGAAAAATCAAAAAAAGTGATAAGCTAAGAGGAGAGACAGAAATAAAGGAAAAAAAGAAATGTGTCAGGGAGGCATAAACCATTGCCATGAAAAAAAAAACATTAAAAATATATCACATTTTTTTGAGATAAAATACTGGGAACTTTTCTTCCCACCAAAAAATACTGAAGAAGCAAAGAAATAAGAGCACCCTTATTATGCATATTTAACCCCTTTGTATTTCTGTTTTATTTTTCCAGCTCCAGGAGAATCCATCCTGGCATATCATTGAAAGGTTGCTTCAACATTTGGTCAAGGTGTTAATTAACTATGGTAGTGCATCCATAACTCATTCTTTGCCAAATGCCTTATTTCAGTTAGAGGACTTCACTGATGAATGAGTTTTGAAAACAGCCATCAGGAGAGATGACTACTGGTCCTGAACCGGTATACATTATATGTAGGTTCTTTGTACATTAGGAAATAAGGCACTGTGCAAAGAAGGAAATAGTTATTTCTGATGGCATTTTCTCCTCTACTGTGTCCGCTGGGGAATAATCAGTTATTTACTGTCTGATTACAGTACTTTTTGGGTCCATGAATCATTACTATTTTGTGAAAGGATTACTATAATATAGAAAAGAGGAATAAGAATGAAGACAAGGAGAAGGAATAATTAAAAGAGGAAAAACAATGAAACATGTAAGTCAAGGAAACTGAACATCAGTTAATCCGCTGTTACAACATTGTGTTGTCTGAGATACCAATTTCCTTTCAAGACCTACAGAGGGAGATGACAGCTACTACAAATATATGGTATTCCTGCAGCCAGTCTATGTTACTGGTTGTAATTTAGCCATAGTGGTGCTGTGGTCACAGAGATTAACTTAGTTAGCTGATTTCACATTAGCTGAGTCTTTCTGCACAACACGGCACTGAGCTACGCACACTAGCTTAAAATAATGCTTCTGTTTGTCAAAACACATACAAATGTTGGCCATCTGAAGGAGACTACTGATTTTAATAATGAGGTAAGCAGAAGATTAGGGGCTCACACATACGACTGAATTAAAAGAGATGAGAACATCCCTATGAAATGACAACATCCCTAACTCCTTGTGATTGGTAGCACCCAGAAAACTGGATTTGTTATGTTGTCATAATACATGATAGCAAGCTTCATGAAATATACACTTGCACATTGTCTTCTATGTGCTCTGTATGACATTTTCATTTTCAAACAGTAGCAGTATTTGTTTTCTGTTTATGTGGAGTTACTGGCAATAGTCTCATTTTTTGCTTCTCACAAAGGAGAGAAATTAAGCATCAGCAAGTAGATTCTGAGTAACACTTCATTTTGTTATATCCCCCTCCATCTACATGAGCAAATATAAAGAATATTTAAAAGACTCCATGGTGGAAATGAAACTAATTTCTTAATAACTAGTCAACATTGCTATTGAGGAAACTACGACGGACAAGCTCTTTTTCACTTCCTTAGTGTAAGTCTTTCACTTTGAACTCTAGGTTTCATTGTTGCCAAAACTTCACATATTGGATAACATGGATAATTTAATATTAAAACATCAGTGGTGTGAAGTTTGCCTTAACAGAAAGCTAACTGCTGATCTTCAGACACAGAGCTTGCAAAGCTATCAGCAGAGTTCAAAATTAGCTGAGATCTTATGGCCTGAGGCCACGCTGGTAACTAATGGCAATTTTACAATCATTAGTTTTTGCCTGATGGGCCAGTAGTAAGTGGGACTATGATCATGACCCAAATCTAAGAAAAAGACCTCCAGGCCCAGCTTTTTGTCAGATTACGGCTTTACTTACCTAAGCTGGTTTTATCTTATTACAGTGTGTAAGCTGTGGTAAGCTTGATACAGAGAGGATGGAAGAAAAGAAATTGACCTAGCCTTAGCAGGGTATTAATCACTAGCATAAAGTTGTAAGAAAGAATCTGGGGTGTGAATCCCTGCTAGTCATCACTTGACGGACTATAGATTTGAATCTAATTTTGTGCTATCATATTCATTTGAAAATTCCTAAACACGATAAAAATCACAAAGGACTTCCTTTTCAACAAATCAGATTCCCAGACTTTGCTTTCCTATTAATATGTTTTCAAGACATGTAAAGAGAAAACAAATTCCTCTAAGTTAATAAATTTCCAACCCTTACTTCTGAAATGATTCTTATGTTTTTAACTATAGTTCATAAAAAATGCAAACTAAAATGGAGGGAAGAGAGGGTGTCAGAAGTTACACCTTGCTTCCATTTGGCAATTGCTTTAGAATTAAAAGAAACTGAGATAACATTTCTTACTAGAGGCAGCTGGAAAAGATGCTGAATAACTTAACTGAAAGCAAAACCAAAGTTTGCTGTGTGTTATGAAGTGCTGCATGAAAGAAAAAGTCATGACCATCTCTGATCTTTAGAAAATAACACGACAGAGCATGATAAGTGTTTGTAAAAGAGTTTCTAACTCATATTCTTTATTAGAAGATTCTTTTCTATACATAAGAAGAAATAGCAACAGATTTTAGAGATGTTCAGATCTTGTTTTCTAAGAGCACTTGATTGCATATAGAGATCTCCCTTGCAGATGTTCATGTTTCAGCTGACACCAGTAATCTCTGATTGACATAGTTTTCTCGTTGAAAGTCCAGAGAGTTTGGGGTATGGACAGGCTGACTGCTGGAAAGAGCAATGGTGGGAGAGAAACTGACTCACAGGTGCTGCAATAAGAGCAAATGAACAAAGTAAAAGCCGCTGGAACTGCATGCTGTCACTGTTTTTATTTTCTTCACAAAGTAAAAAAAATCTAAGCTTGTTGGGAATAAGTATCAGCCTTTGTCATTGACCTCTTGCACACTTTTTCTGTAACTTTGCTTCTTCAGCTGTAAATAGAATTCAAATCTACCTAATAGCTTACTACTGCAACAATTAACATTTACAGCAAAGTCCTATAAAGAAGAATAACTACAGTTTACTTTGACAGCTAAAGGCAGAGATTTAGCACAAATAACTCATATTTTCTCTCAATCACAGAATCATTAAGGCTGGAAAAGACCACCAATTAACCCACCATCAACTTATCACATATGTCCACAAAACTATGTTCCTCAGGGCCACATCTACACTTGTCTTGAAAACTACCAGTGATGGTGAATCCACCACATCCCTGGGCAGGCTGTTCCATACCTCAAAATACTTTCTCCTTTTAAGAAGACATTTTTCATAATATCAAACTTGTACCTCCTCTGACTCAACTTGAGGCCGTGATCTCTTGTCCTTTTGCTGTTACCTGGGAGAAGAGGCCTAGCCTGACCTCATTACAATCTCCTTTCAGGTCATGGTAGAGAGCAAATTTAAATTATCACCCTTGAAATTATCACCTCTTAGAAGTCCTGCTACTGTAACATTCATTCCTAGACTTTGGCTTATGCTCCTTATGCTTGTTTGGGTCTGAAGTGAACTGAAAAACAGTGAACATTTATTTTTGTCACTCTCAAAAGAGCTAGGACTGTGAACCCACACAGGAGTGGGTTTATTGAGAAAGAAGTTGCCATTCAAAAGTTGAACTGCAGTTCAACTATTTTGGAGAAAAGTAAGCAGATAGCACAGTGCTTTTCTTCATAGAGAATATGCTTGTTGGCTATTACAACAAAACCTAAGATTTATATAAATTATCACACACTTTCTGGATCTGTGGGACGACGTGAGAAAAGAACAAGGATATTAAGTCAGTGAAGTGGAAAGTTTGCTGGTACATCTTTGTAAACTAATTCTGCAGCTTGAATGAGGACTACTCACCTGGACTAGATCAGTTTCAAGCAATAAATGAGCACAGTGACTAATGCTGAAATCAAAGCAAGGAACATCTTACACAACCTACCCACACATTTAGTTGGGTTCAGGAACATTGACCTGATCTTAATGGCCTTATCTCAGATCCACTCACCTACTTGCAGCATTGGAAAGCAGGGAGAATTTGGTAGTAGCAAACAAAATAAACTGGGTAGGAGTATGTCTTTCAGACCCAGATGGTATTAGTCCTCCTAAACTAATGAAAGCTTGATGCTCACAAGGGATCAAGAACTGAGGAAGAGGTGACTTACCTCAAATGGGAAGGCAGAATTTAAATACCAAAGTCAGACTCAATTTTTTTTCCTTAATGGGATTAAGTAATATGGGTTGTTTTATATATATATGTATATATTTATGTGTACACACAGAAATCACACTGCTCTGTTGAAGAGAAAGGCACAGTCTGGTGGTGTTGTCAGTCTCCTCTGGTTTTGCCAAGAGATTTTATTATTTAAAGGACAGACTTTATCTTTTACAACTATCACCTAACAACCTGTCCATGGTTGGACTAGATGATCTTGTAGGTCCTTTCCAACCTAATGCATCTATGAATCTATAAACCTGACTGCTCTGTAATAATTGATGGTCACAGCAAACGGCTTTCCTCATTTCTGAGATATCCTTCTGTATGGACTTTGTATCTGTAAAGATCCACCTACCTGATGATGAACTCACATTGATTTCTTGAACGTCTGGGGAAGATGATTCCAAATACTGTTTGTTTTCAAAAGAGTCTAGGTTGCTTTGAAGACTTCAGCCACATGGTACAAGTCACTGACAGCAGCGGAAATATTCTCTTCAATTTCACTGAGGGCTTGCCCAGAGTGTTATTACTATTTAAGCAGTCTTCCTAACACAGGTATTAAATGAAACAGCTGCTTAAGAAATACCTAGAAAATGAGCCAATTACCCTAGGAAGAGTGGTGGGAATCAGAAACAAAGAAGTCATCTTTAGAGAATCTGAAGTTTATTTCAAACATTATTTTTAGCTGCCATTCAAGAAGTTACTGACTTTTTTATGTAACTTTGAATTCTACTCCTGTATTGTTTATCCCCCCAGTTATCTGTTTTCGAATATGGATGAATCTACTGATTGAAAATTAAATATAAATATCTATGTGCTTTATATATTTAGTAACAAATATGTACACACACATACGGGGTATTTGCATTGTTGCCTGGGAACAAAATGCCTATTTTTAGTTAATATCAGGTGATCTTAATTTACAAGAGCTACCTCTCCTCTCAGAATTTTAAAGAGCATGCACAGAGACACCTGCATACTTCTAACATTTGATGTATCATTAAATATGCCTTTTCACATTTGGCACATAAACCCTGATAAAGTTTCACCTTTTAACAAAATAAATGACTCAATTAACAAGATGAAAAACAGCAGTGTGGTGGCAGACCCTCTTGGTGGCAAAAAAAAAAAAGGATAAAAAAGAATTATCCCAGCAGGGTGTTAATACAAGGAGCGCCACAACACACAGCGGGCACCTGGTTTGACTGACAGCCACCCAGCAAAGCTGACAGATTTGTCAGCTTGCTGACCGCTGGCTTGAGTCTCTCGCACCACTGTAGGAATAAATTGTTGCTCAGGAGTGGCTGGGCGAGCTCTCACTTGTCTCTGTTAATCTAATTGAATTTTTTAAATTGTTTTCATTTTTATCTGCTCCCGCACATTCCCAGAGCAGCAAATTTTGGCATCCTTAGATGACTAGCTTCTTCACAGTGCTGGTGTCTTTTGAAGGAAGGCACAGATATGGACATGGGGCCAAATCCATCTCTCAGCTCCTAGGGCTTGGATGGATATATCTCAGGTACAGTTTGACCTATTATGAGAGAAGATTAAGTTTTTAATGCCACTGGAATTTAGTGCATCTGTATTTAGGCCCTCTTTCTCCATAGAGTCCCAGCTGAAAGGAACCACTCCTCACCTAATGCCCTGGCTCCACAAAGACAGAAAAAAGTCAATAGTACCTTCTCCTTTCCAGCATTTCTCTGGCCTGTTTCCTGCCTATTTTGCCTAAAGATGTATTATTGGCTTTAGGATCAGCTTTAATAACAGTGAGAGCTTTGACTTTTTTGTCACCTCAAGTTATCACTATATTGAAAACAAAAGTAATGATATTATTGATGAGGTAATCTAAAAAAGTGAATTATCATTTTAGTTTCATGCATGTATTTGGATTAAACTACATACCAGTAGTGGACCAGAAACTGTTCCCAGAGATTTCCACTCATAATAATGGTGGGAAAATGGCAGTTTTCACTTTTACCACTTTGTAAGGAGACAGTCACTAACTCAAGAATAATAAAGCACATATACTGTGGTGCCTTCCTAGGATCCTGGATCACAGCTCATCTTGAATGTAGTGCTTCATGCAATCTCCGTTCACATTCAGTTAATAATATGTTCACAGAAAAGTACTATTCAGAGCTAACCATGCAGAGTCAAGCACATCATTTACTACAGGCTATGGCAATCTCCCCCCATTGTGATTTAAAATGGACCCCTAGGTCCATATTATTCTTCCGTTACACACTGTAAACCTCCACCACAATTCTACATATCTTCATATTAACTAAATCTCTAGCTAATTTCAGAGAGATGTAAGAAGTTGCTGTTGGTCAGTAGGAAATAAGGTGTATATGGAGGACACTGAAATAGAGAACAGAGGCAACTTGCAATGTTCACATGCAGAATTCTGCTCTGACTCTGAAAGCAAAGCAAATACATGCTTTATATATTCTATATTACAGGAAACCTTGCAAAAAGGGAAGCTGAAAAACATTCATCCCTTTCCTCAAAGTGGACATAAGTCTTGATGTGAATGTCTTTCATAGCGTGTAATGGGAAATTAAAAGAGGAATATGGATTCAAAGACAATTTGGTAGTTAGGTATGGAAGAGTCTGCCAATCAACTGAAAATCTGTCTACGCTAAGATCTTGTTTAAGAAGAGATGATCAGGAACTGCATAAAATCAATCTGTTAAACATCAGAGATTCTGAGGTTAGTAAATGTAAAACCACAACCTCTATTATAGAATCATGCATGTGTCTACATGACTGACATCTTTCTAGCTGTATGTTGAGTCTTTCTATGCACTGTTTATCATTAAGAACCAAAAATACTTCTAATCAGTCTAGATCTATGAACTACTGTTTACAAGGTTTTTTTAAAAGTATGATATACGGGACTAAATATGGTCTGGATTGATGCAACATTGATCTCTTGAATGCTACCAAAAAAGGCAAGATTGCTTCTAAGAAATCATTTGAGATATTATATAGAAGATTTAATGTTGGATCTACTCTGAGGCACTGAATTCTGACTCAGAGAAGATGAAACTCAAATGATTTGGTGATAGCTTCTACTTGCATAAGATGGTTTTCCTTCTATCTTTCCAACAAAAAAAAAAGCATAAAAATCCCGATGCTTAAAAATAAAAATCCCAGTGCTTAAAAGCCTCATTTAATTTCAAATAACTGCTCTTACATGACAAAAACTCAAGACAAGCTCTTCAGTTTCTTGGAATAAAGCATATCTATTTTCAAGCTGAGCTTTTTCAAATTACCTTAATACAAAAAAATGTATTTGTTATATTCCTCGGGAATGGAGAAATCTAGCACCCATATAACTGCAGGCAAATAGTATCATGCTGTTTTCTCAGTCACAGGGCTCCTCATTGGTTTTTATCTCAGCTCTGTGTTGAGATTTAAAAAGAATATCATTTTACCTTTTCTCTGCTTACTATGGTGAAGTTCTGTTTCTCTAGTGGAACCACCCTCACAAAATCAATAAGGTTGTTTGTTAAATCAAATGATTTTAAGACAGGGTACATACATAAGAGTCTGATCTTCAGCTAAAACCTTTCATGATAGTTAGAGAGATTATTATTTCTATATAGATTAGCATTTTGCACTGTAAACTGTCAAGAAATGTCAGGATAAATAAATGTATGCATTACTGCTGTTACAACTATCCATGGAGTAGTTTTATACTAAGCTGTTCTCTTCACAAAATATGAATTATTTCCAAATAAAAGATGCTATGATCTCTCTGAATCTACCTCTGTTCGTCTGTCAATGAAAGAACACAGGTATTTGTAGATGACTTGGTAGCAACTATTTCTCTCCTGAAAAGCCTGTTGTGCCTGATTTCTTCAGGAGAGAATATAAAACAGAAGAGAAATCTCTTACCTATCTGTTCTTCCTCAGATTGATGCAGTCTTAAGAAGACAATGTAATGCTTTCCCATCCTACAAAACATTTTAAGGAGCATCATCCTGATGACCCACTCTGGATATAAAGTCAAGAGCAAGAGACACACGCAGTTCAGGAAAAAATGCAGAAGACAGATGAGTTTTGTGATGTGACTATAACCTGCCATGACCTTTATGCAACAAAAACATAAAAGGAAGCAAAAACAAATTTACCAAAACTGTATAAAACAACTTGTAGAAATTTTGCCTTCACAAAACAGATGCATTTGATGAGAAAACTGTTAACCACCACCAATTTGCTTAACTTCACTGATATTAAATGACATCTTAAATATCTTTTGGTATAACTTAAAATCCTTTGATATTTACAATGCAGAAATTGGGCTGAAATATTTGCTTGTAAGACATACATTTTTCTGTTACTATAAGAAACCTAAAGAAGCATGCTCAGGAATCACATATTGTTTTTCAATTTTTTATGCAACAAAAAAGAAACATAAAACGAAATTCAGCACATGGATGAATAAACCCGTAATTTATTAGATCATTTTTGCTCTGATCAAGGGAATAGCTCAAAGAAAAGAGGTCAGAAGGACTAGTGCTGTTAATATGCAATTGATGAAATCCTCAAACACATATTGATCCACTTTTTATTACATTTTTAAACCCTTGACTGTGAATATTTCCCAATAAGACAATAACTATGGCAAATATAATTTGCTGTTCTTAATCACTGTAGATGTTCTCTCCCCTCTAAAGATCATCACACAGAAGATATTTACATCCAATACACAATGTGAATTTGCTATAGATTGCAATTCATACGCTGCCCTTTTATTTCAGATTCATTTGTGTGAGTATATCATGGCTATATTTGACAGTATCTGTACTAACATATTTTAGTTACATATAGAAACCCCAAACTAACTTTCCTGACAATACCAATTGTTACTACAAAATAGCATAATAATGTGTTAGACCTCTACCCCCTAAAAAACCTTCACTGCCTTATTCATTACTTAAGTAAAAAGAAAAAGCCAAGTTAACTGTCAGGATTTTTTTCTCAGAGCTGTAGAACTTCACAAGGAATTCAATTTACAGGAAAAATTGGGGATAGCTGGTTACTGAGACAGGCCTGCCAGGGGAAAGTCTTTCTACTGCTTGTGTTTGACACAGCTTGAGGCAAAGCAGGTTGTATGGGCCTTGACCCAGCAAGGTCATCATTTTGTGAGCAATTCTGAGGCCTGACATCTGCTGCCTGGCTTTGAGTAAAAACCAGACCCCCTTAGCCAAAACAAGGGCCTGTGTAAAATAATCCCTCAGCAAGGATCCTAGACTTCAGTGAAAAGGCTAAATGGTCCTCTTTTTGTCTGGGTGTCCAGGCTTTTTAGACCTTCCTCATCATGTAGCACAGAGTTCAGAACAATACTATTCAGATAAGGGCCATATTCTCACAACTTCACACCGTAACTTCTTCACCTCCTGAGAGACTTGCATTTATGCTCTGGGCATGTGGCTGTGCAAAAAACATAGGGACAAGCAGCAGTCCAGAGCAGGACAACTCTTCTAAAAATGTACTCAAAATGGTACCTTTTCCTTTATGTTATTTGAAAGAAAATCCATTTTAGTAAATAAAGTATGTGATGTGTATGTGCTATTTAGAAATTGTTAAGACGATATGCAAGAATTGTGATACCTGATTCCCAGGAATTCTACTTTTCCACATTAAAGGAATTTGGAGTAAACTGACAGAAGTTTACTTGAAGTAAGCATGAGAAGTGGCTTTTAGACTCAGTTGGCACTATATTTTGAATTATTTTGAAAGACTCTTGGTCATTTTGACGTAAGTATGATAATGGTGGAGGGCATCTGGTAACATCCTGCTTACAGAGAATCTCCATACAGTGAAAGTAGTGCAAGGGCTGCATGCGACAGGACACATGGAGTGTAACAAAAGCCTGGAGGACAGGATATGGCAGTTGAAGTCTTTTTATCAAGGCCAAGTTCAAGTGTTCCTGAAGTAAACCTAATCTCATAACAAAAATCAAGTAAGCCTCTGGTTTTTCTACAACAAAAATGTACTTTGTCCTTCATTACATTGCAAGGTCTGACTAGATTCAATCACAAGCAGCAGGTATCTCCAAAAGAAAGCAAATTAAAAAAAATCATTTATTTTACAGTGTAAAACATACAGGCTGAGTATTCCTCTATAAATATCTATTGATCTGTCCCCCTGGCAGGTACTCCTTCCAGTAGCAATTGTGTCTATGCCACAGTCTTCTCTCTCTATCTGCCCTTTATGATGAGAACACTAGACACAAGATGGAATAAGGTCTAAGATAAATGTGTCCTGCTATTTCTCCCTCTGTCACTGTCGGTACTTATAGCTCAGTTCTCCTAGAAACTGTCTGAAGAGCCTCTAGCCAGCCCGAGGCACCTTTCTGCACTTATTCCCAAGAATCTACTGTTCTTGTGAAACCTCAGAGTCCGCTGGCCAACTCACCAGTAACATTCATAAAGCACTCATCCGCCATGGATACCTTGTAAATGCAACAGTTCATTACTGAAATAGTTGGCTGAATAGGATCAACAAGCGTGGTAAGAAATGAGGAACTACTGTGAATGTATTTAGGCAGAAAAAATATTTAAGGTAAACTATCAGTATGACAAAAATTTCAAAATCTATCATGAATAAACGTAGGCAAAAATTAGGAACATTTCCCAAATTATATTGTTTCAGAACAGCTTTGATTAACTTATGGGAAGGACTTTGTAACTAATTGAGAGAAAATAAAAGGATACAAAATTAAAGCTTATCAAATGAGTACTTGGATTAGGCGGTGTCATGGTACATCAGTGCGAGATGCATTGCATTTATTCTGTATTATCAATCCCAAATACCAGTCCAGTGTTCCTGGTGATTGCCTTGGGTTTATTCAATGCTGAACAGTACATATATGCAAGTATTAGCAATGTTACAGTTAACCTACTCACTCCCTACAGCAAATCAGTTACAAATGTCAGTCTTTATTAAGGCTTTTAAATTTATTACAGTATATTGACAAGCACATGATTCCCAATGTGTTATAAGTTAATGGCATACAGACCCTTCAGAACTAGACAGATATGGACACAAAAGAATCCAGGCTATTTTCCCAGACTTCTATCTGTTACAAAGTGGAGATATATGACAAAAAAATGGTCAAGTCCTCATCGGTCCAATAGCATAAGTACTAGCATCTGAAATATGCTTTCAGCTAAGAAAATGCAAATAATAAAATTTTACACATGAAAAATGCACTACAAGGAGGTTTATTCCTTGACTTCTGCTAATTCTGGTCTCTCAGTGGAGCTTTGCCCGAGGAAAGACTGAGAGGCAAATTAGAAGAGGTGTGCAGTGCACAAAGGGCATCATAACTCTATTTCATGTCACAGAAGAGCCTATCACAGAGGTGGTAGTGCATCAGTCTAGAGAGGAATGAGCATGTTAAGATAAAAAAAAAAAAGAAAAGAGTACAAAAAAGAAAAGAACAGAGAGCACCTGTAGGATAATAAAATCCTTTATGAAATCAGAATTCCTTTAGTTGACCTATTATTTGGTTCAAGGAATAGCCATGTTCAGACGTTACTTAGTTTTATTCAGATACTTAAAGGCTAGTGAAATAACCTCATTGGAACACCCAAGGCCAAAGGTTTTCTGAGAATTGCCCAGAAAGTTTTAGCGAAAAGTCTGTGCAATATTTCTAACCTGAAGTACCCTCTGCACACACATCCCCTCGCCTTCCAGAACAACACGGTCTTTTTTTCCCTATTACCCATGGTAGAAAAAACAAACCACCCTCAAATTCTACAAGCATAGTGTATATTCCTTGGATCACACCAAAACAAAAACCTCAGTATTTTTATTCAGTAAGAAGTCATCCTGTCACTTGCCTGGGGTAGTTTGTTTTTTTTTTGAGAATTGCAGACTACTTAGCCAATGTATTTCAATCCTTGGAAAAGGCTTGGATAACTTAAGCAATTGAAACAGAATAAAATGTCCTTTGGAGAAACCATCCATTGTATCCATTAACACCATCAGCTGTCTATGTTACCCCATTGTCCTAATCTCTCTAGTGGAGTAGATGGGCTTACACTAAAATTACTCTTCTTTTTCCACCTTTTCCCTAGGTAGTTTCTTCTCTATAAATTCCTGGGTAACATCTTGTTATTTAACTATGCCATACTTCCCGTGGATCTGCTGGGCAGAAAGGGCCTTTTCTCCAGCTAAGGGGATTAGCCTCCTTACTCAAATTATGAATCTTACTGCTCATACATACATATATGTGTATGTGTGTGTACCCTGATAAGATTTTTATTAAAAATTTGTAGAGATTTTTGCTGATAAGAGTTACACATTGATTAGTTGGATTAATTTTCTGTGCAATCAAAGCATGATAGACACTTTGTAATTCACTGTTGCGGTTCAACTCAGCAGGCAGCTCAGAACCCTCAGCACTGTGCAGCTTCTTGCTCATGCCAATCCTGGTTTAGGGGGAAAATACTGGAAACCAAATAGGTCTTGAGGGTTGAGATAAAAACTATTTACTAAAACAGAAAAAGGAAAAGATGATTAAAAAGAAAAAGAAAAGAGAAACGATAATAATCTCTCTCTCCAAATACAGGTAAATGTTTATCTATAACACAACTGCTTGTCACCTGATGATTGACATCCTGCTAGCAACACATCTCACCATTCACCAACATACGCCCAGCCAACTCCCAAGTAGCAGCCAGATACTGGTCAGTTCCCCATTGCTTCGTGACCTTTCACATGACATCAGATGGTATGGAATAACCTCTTGCCTAAATCAGCCCAGCTGTGCTGGTTCCACCCCATGTCATATAGCCTTGATATAAAGGAAATAGTTCTCCCTTATGCAGCTTGATGTGGTCCTGGATATGATCTCATCTCTCAGTAGTAATTAAAGCATTAGTGTATCGTTAAGGCTTGGCTGAAGCCAGGACATGTAGCTACAAGATGATGGCTCTCAACAACCATGTGATATAACACTTTCTTACACTTCGTCCAGGTAGCATAGATAAAGAAATAGGACTGGTAGAGAAAGGACTGAAATTACACTGTTTCGTAGAGATATTCTGAGCAAGGAGGTGGGATGTAACTGTCAACGGTTTAGGGCACGT
>VXAB01000185.1:0-57682 GCA_013399175.1 Odontophorus gujanensis
TTTTATTTTATTTTTTGCCTCTGCTCCACAAGCTGAAATTTGTGGAACTTTGTGTATTTCCAGAATGCTTTATGACTGTAGAAGATAAGATCCAATGAGCCAATTTTAATATTTTTTCAAAAAGCAGTTGGACAGCTGTGATTATTTACTGCTATATCCCACAGCTGCTGCCCTTTTCACCTCTCACTATTCCTTCAGGAGCTGGAGAAAGATGACTTAAATACCTCACACAACGCAAAATGACATCCTTTATTTTCCTCAAAAACTTGGTACAAACAATCTCAAGAGCACCGACAGGACACAGCTGAATGCATGAGTGTCAGCAAGAGAAAATGATATAATGACTCAGTGTTAAACTACAACAAGATAGGCAGTGAGAATTTTAATTGGATAGCCATAAAATGAATAATTCACCATTTAAGCTAACATTGTCCTTGTAACTACAGTAAGACAAAAAAACTTCGGTCAAGTTATTACATGCTATCTGAAGTTTCTCCCCACCACATTTTACAAATTCATAATATGTCAGTACATATATTTCAAAAAGCCAGCTACCAAGGAATATTTTCAATGTAGGAAGAGGGGACCACAGGTTTCACCTCTGCCAAGCCAGCAACCTATTTATATACTGAGAACAGGAGATCCTACTCAGGAGACGGCCACCATTCCCCCTGTTACTAAATTATCCAATTCCCTCCTCTTGCTTGAAAGGGAAGCTACATTACCCACACTTGAATCCTCATGGTTTTCTAGCCAGTACTGATTATTCTCAGGTGCAAAGACCAAGTCTCAGTCTTCAACACTGTCATTCTTTTCTATCTGGGTAAAAGCAAGGCAAAAACAAACAAAAAGCCCACAAACTGAAATGTTATTTACTTATTCTGTAGTAAAATGCATCCATATACATCCCTTTTTTAAAGGGGAAAATTATTATTTATTCCTTAAGTACATAAAAAACAGCTCTAAATATCCTGGTGAATAAATAATTATTGTTATAGCTAACAATAGAACTGCCTTCTGCTATTACAAAGTACAGAGTGACAACTAATGGAAGCTGTGAGCTTTTGATTTATGAATAGACAATTTGCTTTACAGCAAACTGGGATAGATCAGCTTCTTGAAGCCTGGCTGATACAAAGAACAAAGCCTGAATTGCAGGTGCATTGTCACATCCGCAAAATGAATGCAAAATGGTAGAAGCATCCTCTCTGTGCACCATAAGGAGCATATCTGACAGGAGAAAGGGAAAGAAGAAATCAAAAAGCTGTTTTGTTCAGGAGTAGGCATGTGACTCAGAAAATAGCAATAAGATTTAGGAGGGGAGTGCTTTCCTCCTCTGACACACAGTTAAGGCCAGCTCTCATGCTCAAAAACCCATAGGAGTTTGCAGCTCTTTAGCAGACAGAACAGACCTTTGCAGATTTCTTGCAGCTAATCCTATACCATCATTAAAGAAAAGCATTACTCACACTCTGATCTGTCTTTCTGGTATCTCCTCTTCATCAGTGTGTAAATGCAGACATAAAGCTGTCCATCATCAATCAGCATGAAAACGTTCCACAGTCATTTCTTTTACAAGAAGAAAGTAGCAACTAAAACTTCCTGAACTGCAGCAATAGCACAAACGATCACTTTTCTGGAAATTAAAAGCAAAAAGACCATGCATTGCTAATTTATTAGTCTACTTCATGAATTTTATTTGCAGAGGACATAAACTAGTTAAATCATAAGGATCAACAGCCTCACACTAAAAAGCCAATTGAAATGAAAATAATTTCTTCTGCATACTTCTTCCCAAATCTTATTCTTACAGCGAAGGAAATAAATTGCTCTGTAAAGCAGAGCAATGAGCTAGAAAGAAATGGTTTTAAATTGCTACTTCCAGCACACGATTTTTCTTCTTGGGTGGTTCTCAGACATTCCAATGGCTAAGGCACTGGAAGATGAATCGTTTCAGATAGTTTGCTTCCCTGCAACAACCTGAACCACTGTCCCGAGTCCATTTGTGCCTCAGTTCTCCATAACACATGGAATAAATAAAACTTACACATGCTGAGCTGAGACACTGAATGGAAATTGTTCCTGGTAAGCCAGCAACATATCACAGATATTCTGCCTTGCC
The DNA here is from genome assembly GCA_013399175.1 of Odontophorus gujanensis. Classification (NCBI taxonomy): domain Eukaryota; kingdom Metazoa; phylum Chordata; class Aves; order Galliformes; family Odontophoridae; genus Odontophorus; species Odontophorus gujanensis. The sequence goes on from VXAB01000185.1 coordinate 2,123, forward strand.
TTTTCTTAGTGTAGTCTCTTACACATTCAGTGATTAACAAAATATATGACCTACTTGATTCATTTTGTCCATTTTGTCTTAGGCAAGGACATTTCTTAATTGCATACCAAGTCTGTTCCATCAGGAATGCTGATATCCTCCTGATAAATTCCCAACACAGAAGAGCATAAGTACAGAAGAAAGTAGAGAAGTTAGGTCCCTCCACACACCAGCTGTAACACTTACTGCTGTTTGACCACCTATCAACTGCATATGCAGTCTTCTCTGAAGCAGCTTCTTCCCTAGTCACCTCAAGATACAATGTCTGTTCCTAAAGAGCAGCTGTTAATCAATACAAATAGGATGCCCACATGACAAATTTCATCACATGTTGACTATTATATGCTGTTTTAAAACACTGACTTGAACACTATCTCTAAGTATTTGGATGACAACTCCTTGGCTTGAACAGACACAGGAGGAAAATTAAAATCAGCATAAGCTATTGTGCAGGTTGCTTTGATTCTGAATTCAGTTTGAACCAATATTTCAAAATTCTGAACACTGCTCAAACACTTTATATGCACAGCATACATGTATTATTTCAGTGAACTGCTTCTACTACAGGTTTTCTTTTATAGAATTCTGAACCTCCTGAAACTCTTTTAGCTCAGCGTTAATTGCCTTTCACTAAAACACAAAGAGACAAAAGGTTTCCAGCAATATAGCCTGTATACATTTGATAAAGAAAGCTTTCTATTTATTTCTCTCCATCTTAACAGTTAGCACCGGTTGACCATGGAGGGGCAGGGAAAAAGAATGCAAAAGTTATAATTTCACTGTTTTATTCTCTTTAAAGCATTTCTGTATTACAATACCCCAAATTATGGCTTATAATGGCATTAATGGTTACCACAATTGGTAGCTGGCCTTTTTCTTTCACTTTTTCAAGTCACAGATCTTCGAAGACATTAAGATCAATTTTCCACAGGGTAATATAATAGTCAGGCAGCAGGGACTATGAGTTTGGTTAAAACATTCATTTATACACTTTTTCCCTTACTTTCTGCAGGACAGCCTTTAACAAGAGCTAGCGAGAGTTCTTGTTTCGATTGTACAAGAACAAACCCTCTGGCAAGAGAATTGCAATTGCTTAGTAAATGTTGCAGCTAGAAACCTAGAATTTGGGCTATATCTCATGACTTCCTAAAAACCTTGCATCTGGAGGTCATCAAGACAAAGATCACTTAAACATATTCACCTATTTCATACATATAAGCATTCTTCTATATTTCATTTCAAGTCAACTACTGTGTGGAACAAACCAAAGCTAAAAAAAGCAGTGTGTACTATAATGCAGTGCTCAACAAAATGATTTTTTTCTTAAAACAGCATGTGCAATAGGTTGGCTTCTAGATAAATGTTATATACTTTCAGTTAAATTATTTTAAAGGTATCTCAACTGATTTCTTAAAAGAATTCTGTTTTTATTTTAAGGCAAAAGCACAAAGTATGCATTTTTCCTAAAATACCCTCAAACTGCTTCTTCAAATATTGAAATAAAAAATTAATGCTTCTCTGTAGTTTATAGTTTGGAAATTAGAATAAATATTCTGGTCTGCATTGACAGTCACAGAAAATGCAGGAAATGCTCAAATAATGACTGTTTTCTGACTATGTACAAATTAACTGGAGGGCTTACAACACTGCAGTACTCCAACTTACAAAGAGTAAATCTTCTTGCAGTGAGAAATGCCAGGGCTTGGCAACACATACCAGACTGCAAATGTTTTTGTTTTTTTTTCCAAGGAATTAGTTTTGCTTGCAGACATTTGCTTTGACGAGGTCTCTGTTGGCATTCCAGTCAGTTCCTCATATTCCCAAGTCAATCTTATTGATAAGATTAAATAATTAAGAGAAAAATCAAACCAGAAGTCTCCTGTACTACACACTGAAATCTACCATGATATATTTTTTGGCAGCTGGATTCCTTTGACAAAAGAACTGAAGGCCAAGAAAAATATAGTGCACTTCTTTTTTTCCAGTGTCAATCTTACTGAAGTCATGACTTTGGCCTCCAGTGATACCAACATATAATCAATATTGCAAAAACTTTTTACTACACAAGACATCAGTGTGTTTTTAGTCATTCTTATGCTTCACTGATATTATCTGAAGGCATTTCAATAGTTTCAAATTACACTTCAGCTACCAAATACACACACATTTCATAGAAGGAAATCAAAAGGATTAGCAAAACCTACTCTTTACACTTACAATAGAACACAGATTCTTAGCTACCAACATGCCAAAGGAAGCACAGGCATTTCAGGACAACAAGAGAAAGCTCTACTGGTGGACTGTTTCTTACTCTTGCATTGCAGTGACCAGATATGTCCTACACTTCTCAATATTTACAGCTAAAATTTCTTTCAGTAAGTTTCAGCTGTACACAGAAAATTCTTGCTTTTAAAGAATTAAAGATGTATTTAGTACAATTACAAAAATTCTCTTAAATGATCACATGGAAGCAACCTTCTGTGAGATGCACAAATCAGTATAAAACACCACTGCAAGATAATCGACATTGGCTGAGTCTCATTACTCACTGAAACAGTGTGTGCTTTTAATCTGAGAAGCTGAGAGGTAGTCCTACTTTCACGTATCATTTGTCAACTAAGCTACATGCCTTAATTAAACATGAAATAACTATAGGTTATAATAGTTATTTTGGCTAGCGTGATTTCTCCAACAGCATGCATGCAGTGCACTGGCTGCATTAAGAAAGAAGTTTCTTTCTCCACTCCAGGAGCCTGAACAATTTACATCCTTTGCACAGTCAGGCAGGTGTGAGAAAAACACCACTTTGCATGGCTTATGGGTACACCAGTCTGCATACAGGCCATGAGGGAGACAAACAGCTGCAGCTTCTGGGACACTTGTTAGAGGAGAACAGTGCACTACTAGGATGGTGCCTTCCATCAGGACTTCAGTTGCTGTACAGTAATAGTTGGAAAAATGTAAACAATCCACATCAGAGTAACTCTGAGTTATGTAAAAGACCGAAGGTTCCTTTTCTTGAATTACGTAAAAGAACAGAGATTCCTCTGAAGTAATAAAACAGAAGCCTTCTTGTCCAAGTAACGGCTAGGATTAAAGAATGCCAGCAGCTTGAATATCCCCTTCTGCATTCACTCTGTTACAGCAAACTCAGGATGTGGATCTGTCCCTCACTTCAGCCACAGTTCATCTTCCATGTTTAAAATGTGACTGTCTCAATGTGAGCAAAATCAGCAGTTACAGTGATGAACAATGACAACTCCATTAATAGGCTCCTACTTCTCTGCTAAACATAGACACTCACTGAGGCAGAGGTTATGATGTCAGTTTAACAAAAGCTGACTGGTGTATTAATGAGAGAGGCTCATTAGCAAAATTAGCTCTGCTTTTCAGCAAGGGTTGATATTGTCACATTGCGTGTGCTAGAAGAGAGCGCTCTGGCACCCAGGATCTCTGCTAGAAGATTCCTGGGGATAAATCCCAACCCTTTCCTCATGACACAGAAGCTCAAATCCAAGAGCAACGCCACTGGAAGCAACCCAATGCAGCATTTGGCTGACAACAAGGAAATACTTTCTGCTGGCAGCAAGTGCCCACCCTGCAATGCATATGTTTATGAAGGAAGCTGTAAGCGTGAATGATAGACTCTGAGTGTACTGCTATACCTGTTAGCACTGCCAACGGTTCATGTCACCTTGTCACTTGTCAGAAACTTCAGCAAAGTAAATGCAGTTCCTTTGGGTGAATGAAGTGGAGGCACAAATTGCAGTCACACCTTCCTGTCTCACTGCATATCACTTGTCTTCCTGAGCAACATGGTCCCACTTGTCTGCTTGTAGAAAGTAGCCACAGTTAACGCTTGCAATAGAGATCAGTCCCAACACAACAAATGAGTTAAAGGCTATCCTGTAAGATAGAAGCTCATGCACAGGAGAGAAAAAAGGATGGGACTCAGTTTTACTAGACATCTGGACTCAGTACTGTTCTTCTAAGAAGTCCCCTTCCCTCACCTCTATCATGAGGGACATAGTCTGCGTGTGTGTAAGGGATTGAGACTGTGGTGCTGCAGGTTCTGTTAACAGTATTTCTGACAGCTTATTGAAGTTTTGCTATGATCCAAGAAGCTACTGATTACAGGAGGGGTAGATTCAGCTTCTGATGAATTGAAGCTCATGAGGTTAAAAAAAAAATAGGAAAAAACATTCAGACATAAGAGATCAAGTCAAAATTTGGTATTTATCATAGTTTACTTTGAAGTGTTCACTTCAAAGGGTCCATGAAACACCTACTCTTCATCAAAACCATCAAATCCTTGCATTTGAGTATGGTCTTGTAATAAGTGCATCTACCACACATTAAACTTCACACTAAAGGGGAAAAGTCTAACACTGAATATATTTATAGTCAGATAGTACTGATTGCTTAACAATTCTAAATCTTCAATCATGCTTTGTTGCAAATATTTTCAAACATACCATGTAAAGATCCAGTTAATACCAGGATTGCATTTTATTTACCATGCAGAGAGAAACAACACACAACTACTAATTGCCTTTAGAGATTTTAATGCTGAACAGTAGGAGCCAAAATAGCATTAGTACTGAATGAGTTCGAATTATTTGCCAAAATATTTAGGGAACTTCAATTAAGCACAGAGTACAGATAGAGACAATTAGCATAGCCTCAGAAACCTCAAAGAGGAAATCTGAGACAAATGAAACTGCCTTTTTCATGAAAAGATTTAGTACTAAAAGGAAAATTTAAATAAAACAAAAGCACTGAAGAGTTACATTTAAGGAAGGGAAATGAAGACTAGAAACGCATAAGGGAAAAAAATATCAATTCCCAGTAAGATTCCCCAGACTGTTTTGCATGAAGGGGAACAAGCATCCAACAAGGACAGGGACAGTTCCTAGAAAGCCCTAATAGAATGCTGCATGCACAACTTTAAATGGTAATTTGCATACCAATACCAAAGACTTCTATTAGAACAAACTGTTAGCTTGAATCAGAGTCTTGTCAAGTAGCCTCTTTGAACAAACACATGAGCACATTTCTTGGACTTTCTCAAAAGCAGACTTCTTACAGTCTTCATCTTCAACACCTGAGACATTGCCTGCTAGTTACTAGTAAGGAGACCTCACCTACATCCAGATGTGGAGACTTCAGTACAGGAGAAAGGTAGATATGTTCGACGGCACCCAGAGAAGGGCTACGAAAACAATCCAAGAGATGGAACAGTGCACCCTGGTGGCCAAGAAGNCGTTCAGACTGGACATAAGAAAGAAAGTTAATACAATAAGGGCAGTGAGGCACTGTCACAGGTTGCACAGAAAGGTAGTAGATGCCTTGTCCCTGGAGACATTCAAGGTCAGTCTGGTCTGAGCTCTGAGCAACCTATGTACTTGTAGGTGTCCCTGTTCATTGCAGGGAGTTGGAACAGACGGTCATTAATGGCCCCTTCAAATGATTCTGTGAAACAAGAAGCGGGTTACTGAGAGAAGACTTGTTTCATATTTGTTCTCCTTTGATCATTAGTCCATAAACACTCACTGGTTAATGACTGGGAATACATAACTGCTCTGATCCAAAAGGGAAATGCAAACTCTGGAACCACAACTCCTTTCAGTGTTACTCATCATCAACATGTATCTTGAAAGAATAAAACACCAGAAAAAAGTCCAACTGTGATCCATTTTCAAGTATTTAGTCATACTGACTTTTTATTGTGTGTTGTGAAAGTTGTTGTTTCTTTCACCTTGATGTCAGGATGTTACTCTGTAAACTGGAACCTGTAAAGACAGCTCTGTTTTAAAGAGCAATAAAGCTGAACTTGTATTTTACAGAATAAACCTAAGTATTGATGTATGGTAATGCTGCTTTCTAGGATAATCTGTACTTCATTTACATTGTGCTCTGTAGACATTTTTGCCGTGTACAGCAAGCAGACATGTATAAACAATCACAGACTGAGTGAAGACTGTCTTCATTAAAGAATCATCTAGAAGATGATGTGTAGAAACTAACCACTTCATTGCGGAGACTACAGACCTTTTTAAAGTATACATTCCTATTTACAGAGCTTATTAAAACTACACGTTTTGAATTTTTAAACATTTAGCTGCTACAATCATGACAACTTCAAGGCAGAATGGAGATGAATTAAAGCATATTACTGTGCATGCAATGACCCAGCAAAGCAATGGTTTTGTAACCAGACTTTTGAAAAGACAAATCACCCATCACTTTTCCATGCCTATGTCTATATAAACAGTTACATATTTTAAATCTAGAACATCAGAAGTTAAGCATTTTTTAAACTTCTCTTTACTTCTTCATCAGTGTCTTTAATTTACAACCCCCCCACCATTATACTTTCATGAAGATCTTCCTACGTCTTTTAAATTACTATTTTACATATTTAAGTATAATGACAACAGAAATGCAAGTAGAGAGCTTCTTCCAGTAAAACTAATATCTCAAAACTACTTTATTTTGCTTTAAAGAACTTGTATACTGACAAAATTTAACACATCTTCTTCAAGACAAATGTTTGGTTCCTTGAAGAGACAGAAAAACTGTTGTAACTGCCATATTTGAGAAAAAAACCATGAGCTTCAACCAAATTTTACATTTTTCTGGTAGCAACATCTTGAGATTCCTTTCACAGACAGGAGCACAAATGACAGTTTTGGATGAATCAAAGACACAGTGTCACCAGCTCTTTGCAAATAGTTGAAAAGCATGAGGTCTCCTCAACTTTGGTGCTCTTCCCACTTTTTGAAAGGAGCTGACAGTCACGGTAAATCTGAATAGCCATGGGATAGTTGTGGATTTGCACAGACTTTTCAGTATGTTATATCCTCAAAGAAAACTCAATAGAAAGCAAGCTACAGAACTTCAAGATACAACTTACTTACTGCTTCTGTGAACTCAGTTTCCTACATGGTATCTTCCTGCAGTTAGCTGTTTTTGTGTAAGTAATAGAATATTGTGCCAAAGGGACATACCTCAGAACACATGATACAAGGTAAATTTTTGTCTGTGGTTAAAGAACAGGGTATGCATATTCTTGTGAGGCAAAAGGAGAGCCTGGCTGGCATATTAATTTGTGTACTCTCCCTCCCTCAGGGAGACTTGGGAACTGTGGGTTGACCAAAGGTTGACTGTAATACACACATCTGCACCCAGAACTGTGCAAGAAGAAACAAACTTACCTGGCCGGGCATACGATAGAGATACTGACCTGGTGATTATTTTATGGATTCTGCTTACTTGGAGAAACAAAGAGATGGACTTTTGTCAACTTCCTATAGGTTATGTGTGTGAAGAATATGAACCTGGCAGCTGCGGAGGGAGTCAGCATCAGCACTTAGGAAATATAAGAGCTTGTTTTTCTTACAGCAGGTGCTTCTGCTTGCAGGATGCCTGTCACTGAAACTGCAAATTAAGACTTTTTCACAAGAGTTCTGGTCTCCAAAAAAATCATTTGAGGTATTTCTCAGTTGGGTCATGGAAAGTACATAAGGTCATCTATTTCCCTAATCAGACAACTGACAGCAGAAGCCAAGAAATTAAAACCTGAACTATGGTTTTCTACTATAGCTGCATTTTCTAACACAGCAGAAAGAAAAATCCACCAGCTGATGTTCATGCCAGTCTCATTCCAGATGTCACATCTATTACTCCAGAAAACTGCTGTATAAATGTCATTCAATACACACAAGAACAAAATCGATGATACAACTTTTCAGCTGGCCTGATGGGCATTCAGAGATCTTCTGTCAAAATCACAGAATATGTAGAGTTGGAAGTGATCTACAGATGTGCATGCAATAAAACCTGTAAGACTCACACTGGTCAATCTGCATTTTTACACATACCAAATTGGGTTTTGCAATAACACCCGGTTGCTCAGCTGAAAACTAAAAGCATACAAGTAACAGAAAAGAGTAACCCATTACTAAGCAAACAGCAGGGTCTCTTGCTGTTAATCAACCCAGGTTAAGGAGTTGTCCTCTAAACAAAGCCACATGGTTGCACAGTAAAACAAGCGAAGCTACAATCACGCAAAGCTCAACAAATCTGTGTGGACCCACTGACTGCCAGCATTCCCTGATGTAAATCACTCCAGATCCTCATGGCATTACATGCTGAAGTTACACCCACACAATGCCTCGATGACCTCTGCTGGATCTCACAGAATCTAGCAGCTGCAAGTGATCGCCCTGGTTAGTTAAACAAAGCAGATAAACAATCATGATGGGAAGAAGACTCTGCCAGTGAAATGTTAATGCATCTTTAGGCAGCTGGTGCCTGCTAAATTTTAGTTAGATTTTAGTTGTTCTTCTCCTACTTGTTTTTACAGATTAGCAAAAATAGTAGCATGGTCTAGAAAATATTTGAAGAAGTCCTCAGCAGTTAACACCTCAGTCAAAGTTCAGTACAGTACCTTTGTCTTCCTTGCTTTGAGGACCACTTCTTACCTAAGCCTATTTGCTCTTGTAGAGCACCAACAGTTCAAAGAAATATTTCACAGCATTTTCTACACACAGCTGAAATGTTCCACTCTCTGGTTTCTTACAGAAGTCATTTCTTAACTACAACTTCTTAGAGAATGCTTTTCACTGGGCTTATTAGCACATTTTCGAGGACATCACTGTGCTTTACTCCAGATGAATGCAGCTGCTTTAGTGACTCTTTAGTGCTGATTTGCTCTTTAGCAGTCACTGATGAGGTATTCAAAAACAGAAGGATATAGCATGAAGCAAACTGGTGCTGCGGTCTAAAAGCACTAGCAAAGATGATCCCTGCAGTTTTTGTAGCATAAATCATGAAGAATAGCACATGATTATGCAGAAATTTGCACATTATTATGCATTTCCAGCTAAGTGAATATGATGTTCTAGATGACTGGTGAGGCACATATGGAAACTGTTCACAGTATGGACAAAGTATCTGATATCAGTTTGAGGCACTCCTTTTATATGTAGCTTCAGTAAATTAGTTATAACATTCATAGCTTTTAAAGTAGAGTTTATTCCCACCAGTGGAAATAAGTTCTTCAAAAGCATTTTCCCTTTAACTTGCATTTTCTGTAGGGGAGCATTCCTGCTCTGCATGTGCTTCACAATCTCCCATGAAAGGAAGTAGAAGCACCAATCCACTCACATCTGCAGAGACATTTGGGACCAACTTACCAATGCCATACTTTGAAGCATGAAGGTCTTCTTAGCCTTAGTCAGAAACAGAAAGCAAATGGAACACAGAATCACAGGAAATCTGATAAAGCAGGTTCCCTACAGAAGGTTGCACAGGAAAACATCCAGAGAAGACTCCACAAATTCTCTGGGCAGCTTGTTCCAGCACTCTGTCACTCTCAAATAAGTTCACTGTCGTGCTCAGATGGTCCAGTGTGTGCTCCTTGTCCTAACACTGGACACCACTGAAAAGTTGACCCATCTTCTTGACTCCTATCCTTGAGATATTTATAAGTGCCAATAAGATCTTTTCTCAGTCTTCTCCAGGCTGAATGGTCCCAGCCTTACCCCATCAGGGAGATTCACTATTTCTGATAACCTCGCTCACTTGCTTGTAGGTGACATCCAGAACAAGTTAGTCCATCACCTTACCAGCAATGATGCTGATTGGCGTGTTGTTTCCCACCTCCTCCTTCCTGGTCTTTTTGAAGACTGAAGTAATACTGGCTTTCCCACAGTCCTCACCCACTACTCCCATTTTTCATGCTCTGTCAGAGATGATAGGGAGTTCAGCAATCATTTCTGCCAGTTCCCTCAGCACTTTGTAGGTGCAGTCTGTTGTGGCCCATGGATTTGTGTACGTCAAATTGTGCTTGATGATCTCTGAACAGATACTCCTTGGAAAAAGGGAAGTCTTATTTTCCCCTGACTCTTTACCTCCATGGTCTGGGATTCCCAGGGGGGAGTCTTAGCAGTCAAGGCTGAAACAAAAGCAGCATTCTGGAACTCTGCCTTCTCAATGTCCTCCATTATGGGGGCACTCACCTCATTCAGCAGCAGGCCCACACTCTCTGTAGTCCTCTTTTTGCTGCTGATATACTTAAAGAAGCTCTTCTTGCCCTTGACAGTCTTCACCAGATTTAATCTCAAATGGGCCTTAACCCATTTCCCTTAGAAAACGGAACAGAAGATGCAGGTTTCCCTAGCTTTCTGAAAGTAGTTTTCAAAACAACAAAACAATCCAAAACCTGAAAACTTGTTTGCTTTCAAGCACTGTCTCCTGTTCCCTCTCTCAGATGGACATCTCCCTCCTGTTGCATTTACACAGAACATTTCCAGTAGTATTCCCAAAATATAAAAATTCAGTGTCAAACAACTAACTGCCAGGGGGATTACTTATACATCATAACAACTCTTGCTCTGCGCAAAACTGTTTTGACAGCACAGATCTGGAATGTTCATTTTTCTTTGATCCTGAAATTCTAGCAAAATTGTATATAAATTTACTTGCCAGTGGTTCAGTGGAAATCATTGTGAAGTCTCATTTTCCTCTCCACAGTGATGGTGCACTAAAAAAGAAAATATTAGCGGTGGGATTTACATAAGCTCAAACTACACACAGAGTCACAGAATTGTAGGGACCTCTAGAGGTCATCTATTCCAACCCCCCTGCCAAAGCAGCTCCCAACCCAGGTTGCACAGGTAGGTGTCAAAGTGGGTCCTGAACATCTCCAGAGAAGGAGACTCCACCACCTCTCTGTGCAGTCTGTGCCAGTGCTCCGTCACTGCACTGTGAAGAAGTTCCCACACACATTTATATGGAACCTCCTATGCTTCAGGGATGGCCATTTCCCCTTGTCCTACTGCTCCTTGCTCATCCACACGTCTCCTGCCACCCCTGCCCAATGTATCACTCACAGGACGCACTGATCCTGAGCTTGGAAGAAGATCTGTTTAAATGCTGACCAGCTCCCACAGGCCCCCTTACCTTCTAACATCCTAGCCCATGGGATAGCTCCAAGAAGGTCCTGGAAGCGATCGAAGTCAGCTCTCCTGAAGTCCAGGGTAGCAATCCTCCTTTTCGCTTTGCCTCTTCCACTCAAGATCTTGAACTCCACCATCTCGTGATCACTACATCCCTATCTGCTCCCTACCTTCACTCCCCTAACAAGACCCCACTCCTCATAGGCTCTTCCACCACCTGCAGCAGAAAGTTATCTTCAACACACTGCAGGAGTCATGTGGAGCACGTGTGCTTGGCCACGTTGTTTTCCCAACAAATATCTGGATAACTGAAGTCCCCCATAAGAACCATTGCCTGAGATCATGATCAGCTGCTTGTAGAAGGCCTCATCAACTTCCTCCTCCTTATCAGAAGGCCTATAATACGCCCCCACAACAGCATCCCCCACACTAGCCTGCCCCTTAATTCTCACCCACAAGCTTTCCACTGCTGCATCACCCATCCCCAGACAAAGTTTGATACATTCCAGCTGCTCTCTCACGAAGAGCAACAGCATCCTGCATTGTCATCCTGTCTTTCCTAAAAAGCACATAGCCCTCCATGGCAACAGTCCAGTCATGACAGCTGTCCCACCACGTCTCTGTGGTCACGAGATCATGGCCTTGAGACCACACGCACACAGCTACATCTTCCTGTTTATTTCCTATGCTGCACACATTAGCACAAGACACATTAGGGAAGCATCAGGTGTATGTATCCCTGAAGGGACAACAAGAAGATTTCAGGCAGGGAATTCACAATGGTAATTCCTCTGAGGAGTCCCCACAAGATCCTACAAGACAATCCAGAGGTATTTCACCGCAATCTCATACAATAACAACATCCCCAAGCCCTTCTCTGTCCTGCTCACCTCCACCCCCTCCCCCATCAGATCACGGTCAGCCTTTCAATAGTTGTTTTTAGTGTAAATCTGTAGTTTGGGGCACTTTATTTTCCTGCAGCAGACAGTCAAAACATTTTTTTCCTTAACTATACTGGAAATAATTGCATATATTTGCAACCCAAGTAATGGAAGAACTGGTAACTGCTCTGACTGAAGGATCAATATTTGAGCTCCTGATGCTACATCTGAAGCTCAAATATTTCACCTCCTTCAGCTCCCAGGACAGGGACCTGGCATATGGTACAACCAACACAACACCCTAACTCTCATGACACAAAAACTAGATCTGTTTTACTCTTTCCATATAGCTATTATTTTAACTCCTTCTCACGGTAAGACAGTTCACGATTTCCCAGTATATGCTTTCAGGGAGCTCTTTAGCATGTCTGGAACCTATTCTCACTTAAAAAAAAATCACTATATGATTTCCAAGAGCGCATATGCCAGACATAGTGGAAAAACTGTATGAAAACAATGACCTTACATGTAAACATAAACACTGTCAGACACATAAGAAGTCTGTGATGAACCTGCCTTTATCTTGAGGGAATTCTGCCTCTGGAAGCCAAACATTGCGAAAGGTTCAGTGCTGTGTTTGATGTTTGAAAATCACTTGGGTTCTGGTCCTACACTCCTCTCAAATCTTTGAGCTCTGGAATAAAGAGAAGATCATGCTTAAATGCACAGTAAATTATGATGTTAAAGTTATCAACAACACTAACTTTTCTTACATGTAAAGACCTCCTCTGGCACAGAAATCCAGACGAGCTTTCCTCTATTTAAGAAAGCCTCTTCCGCTCTCAGCATCAGTGACATTGACTGCTTCTTCTATTCTGGAGTCTCCTCTCTACCAGCACCTTGAACAGATGCATCTTGTCAACTGCATTCATACAGCATGCAGGTATTGAAAAAGCACACATAGCCTAAAACAAAAGCAAAAATAAGTTAGTATTTACACATCAAGGTAACTCTCATACCTTCCTGAACATTCCAAAGCAATTACTCCATCATGTTTGAGGAGATTTTTGTTTTGCCAATCTGCTGATAGTGTCATAGTTCCAGAGCAGCAATTGCTTCAATAAATCAATACAGAATAATAGGAATACATCAGATTAAGAAATTGTTGTAATTTTAAGACAAAGTCAATAGGAACACAAACTCAAGCTGAATGCTGCATTTCAAGCCACACAAGAGGGAAGAAGACAGCCATAAGGACATAAAACATACCAGCATTCAACATAAAGTGATACTTTCATATCTTTCTGCTCACCTCTTTGCAATGGTTCCCAAAAACTTCATAGACATAGTATTGATCTGGTAAGAAAATCCAAACTTGAAACAATGTTCCTTCCATCATGCATTCTACACAAATCATCAAGTTGAAGCTGGAACAATACACAGCCAGTTACAGCTGAGATGCAAAAAGGACACATCTCCCCTAAAACAACTTTGCTGGCTGAACAGTCCTTAGAGAGCTGGTGAGCAGCTGCCTAAATTCAGATGTTCAGAATCCCTAAGATTTGCCAGTAGCTGAAGACATTTAAGAGGTCACAATGAGAAACAAAATCTTTACAACCTTCTAAGTGAAGTGCCATTTTAAGTGAACGTGACACTTCCTCACTGTTAGGCAAAGGAGCCTGAAACAAAACAGACAGACAGAATTAAACCAGGTAGATCATAGTTCATAGTCTTAGCCTGAAGTTACTCAAACAGAGTATCAACACATTGTCATGATGTAGCTCTGGTTTACAGGTGGGTTCATTCTCTGAAAGAACAACATCAGCAAGTCTGAGGGCACATTTTCATCAGATGCATTCAACAGACTCCCTCTCACTCACAGCCAAGGTGATCTGCTGAAGAGGATAAAATGCTCTTCCTTTAGATAAATAGGCTCTTTGGCTCCTACAACCAGGTTCAGTTGCTTGTCCCATCCCATTTGTTACTGGCAATCTGGTGACCTCCACTAGATGGAGGAAAACTCATTACATAATGCCTCAACAAAATCCTCCCAAAATCTTATACAATGTCCATTCCTTGTATTAGACCTTGCAAGGATTGCTTCATGGTCAAAGTCTAATAAATAGAAGATTCAGAACCAGGCAATGTCTTAAGATCTCAGCCTTAGCATACCTAAGAAGAAAGAAAATATTCCCATCTGAAATACTGTAAATAACTGATCTTCTTCAATGGAAGACAATACCTGCTAGTCCTAAAAGACAAAGAGGGTTTAGAAAGGCTTTGCAGTAGCATTATCAGGATCTAAAAGCGGTCAGAGAGAACAACTTTTTTTGTCCCAAGAATTCTAACCTTGCCTTTGTATGCTAGGTAGGACTTCCATCATTGTCCTAGAGAAACAGCCCTCTAGAGCTCCTGCCAAGGAGAAACATCGGTGTGCAAAAGAGAAGGTACACATATTTTGATACAAATGATTATCACCTTAAATTCATGAGGAAGGAAATTCAGTCATTACTTTCTCACATTTCTTCCTTTTTGGGTAATAGCCAATGAATCTGATTTTGAACAGTTTTTAAACTGAGGTCTCTCAGTCTCTACAGATTTAATATGATCAGGTGAAGTCTCCAAGAAATATACACTTCAGAGGTGACAGTTCAGTAAACCCAAGAAGAATTTCACTTCATTTTATTAGAATTATTTTATTATTAGACATTTCATTAAAAAACTACCTAATTAGAAATTCAATTCCAGTTTTTTAGTTCACTTTTTGTCTAAAATCTCTGTGAAGCATGACGAATACAGAAGCATGCTACCACCTGTCAAGACATACTTTATTCTGTGTTGTCAGAATTCTAAAGCTCTAGCACACAGACTTCTGCTCTTTTTGCTTTTACAGTTGTGATTTCTTCTTTTGCTCTGCTTCTCCTCTTCCAGAGAAGCTATCTTGGTTGCAGCAACTGAGCAAGAAAGAGACAAAGAATCTAAGAGATTACTTTTTGGAAGGGAAGAATTCTTGTCAAGCCTTAAGCACACCGTATTCCAATGACTTAACTCTCCTTTTTAAGTAAGATTCAACTGTTTTGGATTTTGCCTCCTGCTTCCCTCAGTTGTTCTGAGATGACTCAAATTCCCAATTCACTATCTTCAAGATATATAGCAATTGTTATATTACTAAGCTATCTAGAAGGTGGAAAACAGTTATCAATTAAAAGAGTAGCCAGCAGCATCCAGGAACGAGCTCTAACTTGGAAATAGGTTTGTTATTCAGCTATGGATTGGATTATGTAAGTCCTGTTTGGGAAACCTACTGAAACAGCTCAAACTGTCTTCATTTCTCCAGCTGATGTACAAAAAGCCCTATTCTGTTTGCCTTAGAAGAAGCTACAAAATTCTGTCGGGAAGTAGCATTTAATTTTTGCTATTCAAAATATTGTTTTAGCCTAGTTCACCATTCCTATCCATTTAGTAAACCACAAGCAGCATGTTAAGTGATGATGCAGCATAATGCAGACATTAAGACAGACTAGTACTTTGTAGCCACTGGGTATCATACAACAGATGCATACCATAAGCATGGCCAGCGTTAACAAATAGCTGACCACACAAAAGCATCTTCCCTCTTCGCACCGGGGAAGTGCTCTCTTGTCAAAGGAAGGCTTTTCTAGATGCTGATGGGAAGGTAATGTGCCACAGCTGGTTTCACTGCACACATTTTGCACAAGAGGACACACAAGCCTCAAGCATGCTTCTGCTGTGACAAATCCTTCCACAAGTCTCCACACCACCACATGTTCTCTGGCCACAGTTCTCTCCCCCTCTAGGGTCGTGTTTCCTGCTTATCTCCATCTGCCACTGTTAGTCCTTAAACTTCAGGGGAGGTTCCTGGAACTTTTGTCATATAATTAATTACAACACTCAAGAAGGAACTAGTCCTCCATCACCACACCCTCATGAATGGATTTAATGTTTTCTTCCATAGCTTCACCATGAGATGTAAATATAGCAAGAAAAATACTCTTTCTGTAAGAAATCCCATCAGGTTCCCTTATTCACCAGCTCTGACTTACCCAAAGTGTTCAGCAATCACATTCCAGAACTTAACGTTCTTCTGGACTTCTGGATTTACAGCTGGTAAATTTTAGAGGTGCTCACTGACAGCCTGTTTACCTGCAGCTAATGCTTAAAACATAAGCAGTTTTAATTTTAAACTGAAGGCAATTACAAAAACACATTTTGCTCGTATTTCCACATTAACAATTCAACCAGCTACTCACGCTGCCTTAAGCTCTGAGAACTTAAACCACTCTTCTGTGAAAGTATGCAAGCTGAACAAAGGTCTCTGCTGGAATATGAACTCCACATACAGTCACTCTTTCGTTGCCAAGCTCTGCAACTGGCACCATTTCAGTACTCCAACTACCAAATTATATAACTGTGTAACATCACCAGAATGCTTGTGTATGTAAATTGTTAACATCAGCTGTGACTAATAGACATCTTGAGCGATCTATCCTTCACACTTACAAGCAAATCTACGTAAACTGCACTCCAATGCACTGCACTGATTGAAGATGCTCCATAGTGCAACACATACTATGTGGTTATCCATCAAAACACTCACACTGAAAATGTGAAAAAAAAAGTGTGAAATAAAACTGCTATAAGTAAGTTACATGCTGCATTTGCCACTACTGGAGTTTTAGCATCACTGATGAAAAATCATTCTCACTCATTTGAGAAAAAGTCAGTGAATTTAGGAACATGTATACTTTAAAAGTTAATGATAAACTTAAGCATCCTTGAAGCACTGAAAAGGTGAAAGAATGAGGTAACCAGATATTCATTAGCCACGCACTAAAAAGAACAAAAGGAGAACATTCAGTAATCAAACAGAAAAAAAAACCACACTGAAGAGTACATCCTTCTCCCTCCTTTGTAATTTCCTAACACAGTATTAATTTAGCTATTCTGAATAGCAGGTGGCTAGACAGTAAATTCACCTTTCATGCAATGTGTTTAACAATCCTCATTTATTATATCTGCCTCAGTACTGAGCAGCCCATGAAACAACAAACTAAAAGCACTTGATACAAACCATAACAGAACTGGTGTGGAGCTCCACTGCATTGCCTGCTTGTAGGTAACTAGCAACCTAAGCTAACCTAAAGCAACTTTGCAGACATCTTTTCGGGTTGCTTACCCAAGAAGAAGACAACATAACAAAACGTGCTTCATTAGACTGTTTTCCCTTCAACTTGTTTATTGATGTACTGAACATGAAAAAGTACAAAGAATCTCAACACAAAAGAAAACATGTACAACCTCTTAAATACTCAACAGAATATATTTTCTATATTCCAACAGATGTGAATTAACTATACATCTTCAAATAAATACCATCCTTACATTTTACTAAGTGCTCTGATAACACTGTAAAGTGAAGCCCAATTTACATGCCTTCTCATCAATGCTGTTGTTTGCTAGAGTAGTTATAAGGAAAGAAGCAGGTTGATATTGTTTTCCCTATATTGGAAAGATTGTGTTTCCTATAGCATATACAATTTAATGCAAAAGAGCTTTAACAATCTAAATGCACCTAAGAATGAGAAAGTGCTCAGGAAGCCAATTGATTTTTGAATAGCATTGAGTGGGTCAGCATGAAAACTTGCTTATTCACTTTAGCACGCGCTTCACAGTATAAGTACTGTAATGTACTGAAAAATTTATAACTACAGTTTAAAAGAATAAGAACCAAACGCAACAGCAAAAATAGTGTACAACTATGTTTATGCATAGAACATTGCTTTTTTCTAAGGGGAAGCATATAAGCATCTCAGTTTATACAAAAAGCAGGACGTAACTATATAGTTGTCAGTGCATCCTGGCAAAGGATGCAAAACCATCAGCTTTTTCTTTTCTCCTCAAAAATTTAATACAAGCTAGATGCTAATCAGAAAATATTCTGTAATTCTTTAATTTCTTCAATACACGATAAAGACCTTCTATGCCCCCAAATAGTGATTTAAGCATTATACAAAGTTAAATTTCAGTAACATACAGGTATTTATGGGTTTTGTATGAAAAATGTAAGGAAATTTGTTCAGAACTTATTATTATACTCGTTTTTAACCACAAACATTTATAACCCAAAACGTAGCATCACTATAAACAGCTGAAGCTAGACCACCTACAGACAAAAACAGCAACAGATTTGATGCACTGTAAATTCAAGTCCTCAGGACAACAAAAATGAATAAACAGACCTCAAGTAACAATGTTAATGTCATTTACAAAGAAAAAAAATCATACAAAAACATTCAGAATTGACCATCACTTGGCATGTAAGTAAAACAAACAGAAATCAAAATTAGCCAAAAGATTCATAACTCAAATTCTTATTTACATTACACAAAGCTCAGGTGTTAGCCTTGAACATAACTTTCAAAATACTTCCAAACATACCCAGCTGCTGTGCAAACCATGCACAATGTCTTTTCTTAGGACAAAACAATTCTTCAAACAATAGCGAGTACATCACTAAACACCATGAGCTCAATCTGAAGGGAATTCTTTAGGAAGAACAGATTTTATTTTTTCCCCCGTCTCTTAGTATTTAAGTTTCCTGCTTGGTCTTATATAGATTTTTTTTTTTTCAGTTTTCTCTTGCTTCAAAAACACAAATCAATGTGAGCCAGCTACCACCTAATAACCAGGATGATCAAAAACTCCACTGATGATTACAAAAATGAAACCAACAGTGCAGTCAATCAACTCTACTTATTAACAGAAATGTCTCAAATTAACAGAAATGTCTCAAATTTCTACATCACAAATCTTTCTAGATTTTCCCCCAACAACCGGGAATTTCCTCTTAAGTTCTAAAAGCTCACAAGGTGTCATATGAAGACATTTCTCAAAGTATTCAAGTCAAAATATTTGTTCCAGGACCAGTAAAAAGTTTTTCCAAATTTTTTTTTTTCAGTTTTTTTTTTATAAAAATAGATGCTTTTTTGTTATTTATTTATTTTTTTTACACCCACATCAAAGAGGTTTGTAACTCTTTGGCAAGGTACTGCTTTACGAAAAGTTCTCCAGTATTCTTACAATAAGCCTTTATAACATGTTTCCCTTCCCCAACCCAAACACTAACTAGAAAATAAATACTGTGTATAACTTTATAAATAAGACGTAAACTTCCAATATTTTTCAACAATGACAACAGCAACTCATCAAGTTGTAAATTAAACACAAGGCGGATCAAGATATTATAGAACAAACTTAAAACAGTCCATCACAAAGCCTCAGTATTTACCCACAGGTTAATGGCAATCGTAATAAAAACAAAACAAAACAAAACAAAAACTTCTTCCCTTAGCTGAAACATTTTAAAAAGTCCACCTTCTTCAAAGAAGGTAATAGAATGCACTGTGACAGGTAAAAACCCTGTACCTCTTTTCAGTAATCAAACAGAAAAGGTATTTAAGAAGTTCTAATTCAAATATCAGCAATAAAAAAATCTCACGTATTCTTAGGATGCTAAATAGTCATTTTATCCCCATATCCACACTGGTATACAACAAAGGCATTTACTAGCAGAAAGCTTCTCGTAAATTGCCTTTCTTGTATAGATTTCAAATATTAATGCACTGAGAATCACTTGCTAGGCTTTGTGTGCTTTGTTTGTTTTAAAGGAGACCTGCAGAACTCTGTCCCCGAGGCGGTATCCATTCAGGCTAGCTATGGCCATAGCTGCCTCATCATAGTTTGTCATAGTCACAAACCCAAAGCCTTTGCACTTATTGGTGTTAAAGTCACGGATGACCTTCACGTTGGTTACTGCTCCAAAGGGTCCAAACATTTGCCAAAGGATACTCTCATCAGCATCAGGGGCCAAATTGTACACAAAAATGCACCATCCAGTTCCTGCGTGTCCGGGGATATTAATTCCAGCCAAACTGGTCATTCCATCAATGGTCATTGGAGGAAACCTACTGAAGAACGAGGGGAAACAAAACAAAAACAGAGCACCTGTTTTAATACAGCAAATAAGTTTCAAAACATGACTTTTTACAAGTAGCAGACATAGCTGGAACAGTGAAGTAATTTGGGATTTTCATCATTCTTTTCATCTGTACAAAACTGAATGCACAGATACACAAGTGTGGAAACAGTGTTTGGTTTGGTTGAAATGGAATAAGTAACACAGAAGAATAAAAGGAAAGCATGCTAGAACATCAGAGAGGATTAAGTCATTTGGTACACTGATCTTCAACAAAAGGTTTGTCTTTCATGCATAATTCACCAAAACAAACACAGCTGAAGCCTCAACAAGTAAAAATAAGGCTTATACTGAAAAAGTAAGGTCAGTCAAAACATTTTCTCTCAATGAATTGGTTATTATGAACTGAATAGTTCTTTATTACCTCTTTACTCCATAAGCCATGTTGAGCAGATTGTCCAACCTGAAAAATAGTCAGCAAAACTGTCAAGATTAAGGCCTGGAAAAGTCTCAAGGAAACCTTGTACGTTATTACCAGCTCCCTTGCATCATATTCCGTAGAAGCTCATTTATAGCTTGAATACGACCATTACAAGAGCTGCAACAACCTACTACACACCACACAGTTAATGTAATACTACAGATGATCTTAGGTAGCATCCACAATCCCAAGTGGATGTGGTACAGAAGAGTTTTCAGTTCAGAAAAGCTAAACTTATGGTAGTGGCGCACTAAGTCCAACAATACCAACAGCATAAAGTTGTCATTTGCATACACTACAGTAAAACCATCCAGATTACAGAACTGCTTCTGAGGAAGATTCTACTAAGACTTCTCTCAGTATGCTGACATGAGCAGACAGACATAAGATTTTGGAACACCAACAAGTGCTAGAACATGCATTAGAAAAAAAAAAGTTTTTTTAAACTATATTCTTACTCTTTTCTGGAATAAACTGTTTCAGAATATTGATATATACTACAGGCTACCTACTTTTTCCAGGTATTTCTTCCTTCATCTTCTCCCAATATGCAATCCCATCTCTAAACCCTCTGGACCTACCTAGACAATGTCTGAAGCAAGCAGTACCTTCTAGTCCTACTATAATAATTTCAGTAATAAGACGGAACCTGCTTCTCCAAGAGAAGTATCTTCCTAAAGCAGTTCTTGTCTCCTCCTGACAAAGTTTAGATGTGAAGGGGACAACTTTCTCTTAACGGTTACCTTCAGGACACTACATAATATGAGCTTAAGAGAATATTTACATTATTCAGTTTTTAGCTTGCAGCTGTCTTGCAGATCTGTTCTTACTGTTTTTTTTCCAGTAATGAACTGTAAGATTCAAGAACTGCTGGTATCACAAGGAATCTAAAGTCAAGGGCTGTAATTGTGTAATTAATGCAACAAAATAAAAGGAAATGAAAAATGATTTGGTCTTGCAGGTAAGTGAGGGTCAAACTACAGAGTAACTTGATTTTGCAGTAAACAGGGTTTGAAGGACACACGGACAAGACAGTAAGCCACTGATCAGCTAGAAGAGCATAAGAGGAAATGAAAGCGGCCTGCCTGCTAACCATCAGCAGGCTTGTGGATTACACAAGTTTACTCTCACTAAAGATCTAGAAGGGAGAGAAAGATAAGTTCCAGAAATACCACCACTACAGGTATTTGTTGCACAAGGGGCTGAGAACCTCATACAGTAACAGTGTCAAACTAACTGTTTTCATCAGTTATTGGATGGCCTTAACAGACTCGGGAAAGATGGAATTTACCTTACAATTTTTAAGGATGCTTTCTGTTACTCAACCTACAGGAACTGAGGAGCAGTTACAGAGTTACAGATTAAGTTGCTTTCCAGAGCCCAGACCAATATCTCTATTAAGCAAAGCATTTTAGTGACCCTTTTATTCCTCACTGGTAAGTACATGCTGCCAGTGCGTTTTCAGGCCTCAGTCATCTTAACTGAAGACAGTACAGCTGCATCAGGTTATCCTGCTAACGTCTGAAATTTCAACCAGGATTTTTTTCTTTTTTTCCTGTGGAAAACGTGAAAGACCTGAGCTGTCAGTGCAATCTGAACTATACCATCAGCAGCAGCTGAAACGCTGCAACAACAGCACGTAAGCGATGCCCAAAATAAAGACATCTCTCTTAACAGTTACCAACACTTAAAATTTAGCAAGGCTTTTTCTTCCAGAAAAGAGAAGCCTGAAGACGGAAAAATGAAGTAAAATGAAGAACTAACATCTGCTATTCCAGTTTCACTGCCTGACCAGTGGGTTCTCCATCAGCTCAACCTTCTACTTCTTCCACACCTACTAAGGAAGAACTCAGCCTTCCCACTCACTGCAGTCCAGACACCCACTTGATATTTCTTGCTACAATTATGCTTTTATGTGGAGCAAATTGCAGCATCTCCTCATGGTTGTCACAAGCATTAACTTTACACTTAACATCATAGCAAACACTTCCAGTGAAATTTAAACTGGCATAAGCAGGCAGACATAAGATTTTGGAACACCAACAAGTACTAGAACATAAAAATGCACTGTTTATTAAAGACAAATCGTGAACAACCAAAGGTTTAAAAGTTTCAAAGCCTAATGTTGAAGCAGGTGACTACTGAAATTGTCAGAACATTTTTCTTCCCTAAGAAGGACCATGAAAACTCCCCGAACACTGAATACAAGCAAGTACCCCTCTCCTTAGTGCTGACCTCCATTGCTGTTGGGTACTTGTGGTACAAAGGGTGAGAAGTTAGAAACAGTCTGGTCATTCTGCCAGAAGTTCTGACCACTGGGACCTACAAGCAAGGGTGGCCCACACAAAAACCTCTGTAAGAGTGCTAAGTAGTCTTCGTTCTAAGCAAATGGCAAGCTGATTTTGTTGTTTGAAAAATCCAATAGCGCATCTTGGAGCACACTAACATACAGCACATTCCAGTAATGCGGTCTGGGGTGGAGGCTGAAAGTCAGCTATCAAAGTAACTGAAAACAGCAAGGGGCTCAGGAATGCAGATAATACGATTTTTGCTTCACTCCGTTCTCACCATCTGTCCTTTTCAACACTCTGAATTACCACATTGAACTATATGCTGTAGTTTCCACATAATCAGAACATATAACCACAAAAACAGACGCAGAAGATACAGGTTTGGAATAAGGGAAGACAGCACTACATACTCAGACAAAAACCCAGGACAAAATCTGAAAGCCAGAATGGGGGGGATGTACATGGGTTGGGGAAGAGAAGGTGTGATATGTGGTGTATCACGTGGCTAAGAGATAAGTTTAATTGCCCATGTCACTGTAGGTTGAATCAACTTTCAAATTAATCAAGAAACCACAAAATTAAACACAACCTTAATTTTATTTTTTAGTGACTGTCTAGAATAAAAAGAAAGTTATCTCATTTTTAAACTCTTCATAGATTTACTAAATGCTTTCCTGCCATCAGTAGGTTGGAAAACATTCTCGCTTTCAGCTATCTCTTGAAGCATAGCTGCAGAAACTCCACATTTCCATGGGTTTCCTTCATATAAATCACACAGAACAGAAAGAGGACAAAGGAGAAAGCAAAGAGTACAGGTAAACCAACAGGCCCAGGGAAAACATTTTCCAGCTCAGTTATGCAGAAGTATCTAACTTACCTAAAACGTTGAGCCTGCTGAGCTAGAGGTGCTGGATACCTTCTGTTTGGAGAATGGTACAGCTGGGAAAGGATGGCCTGACTGGTTTTTTGGCTTGGATTGTTAGCAAACTTTACAGTAATGGGCTCTGTAGCAGCTGGAGGCTTCTGGCCATTCAAGCCTTTGATAGCTTCTTCTGCCTCAATACGCTTGTCAAATCTGATAAACCCCACACCTCTTGACATACCTGCATACGGTGGAGGAGACTAATAAATTCAGAGGCACATTTTACAATATTTGATTTTTTTCAACAAGTGCTACAAACAGTTGCTGAATTTTTTGCTTACTAGAACTGATCCAATACTGGTAGAAGTAAGACTTAGAAAAGCACTGCAGTGCTTGTCCTTTGGGTTGCTTTGTTTTAAATTAAACAAGGGAAGTCCCTTCCTAAGAAATCTTGGAAGGCTGAGTGAAGAACACTGTCATGGTAGCTTGAAGGCAAATATATGTGCTGAAACAGTCATTTCAGAGGGATGGAGGTAGACTCAGAATTGCAGAATTCATTTGCACTGTAACCTCTGTTCAGTTGGTGCTACTCCGTAGTATCTAGACCATTTACAGAACTCCAAAAATACATTCTTCAATTCCCTCGAAAGAAGAAATGCCTTATGCTATTCCGCAGCATGCCATCAAGTTCACTTTGAAGCAAATATGGTAGAAGAATACAAAGAACAGAGAGGGTTCTAGGTTGCACTAATAGGAATTACAAGGCAAGTTTATTTCTGCGAGTGAGACTCCTTTCAGCATACAATCATGTTTTTGTTGGGGATGTTTTTGAAGGAAACTAATTTTTTTGGACCACAGATTTCTCATGGGTACAGGCAAGTCAAAGATAACAGGCAAGGAGATTAAGTATTTTTAGAAAGTCTTAGGGAAATAATAACTCAAAACCTTATTCTGTTGCTTAAATGTAGATGTATTGAGATGTTAATACTTGCACCAACCACTATTAAAGCTTCTATGGTTAATACTCCTTTGTTGTGTGCTCAGTTTAACACTCCTGAATGCATGTAGAAGTCTCTTACATTTCTGCTGTGAATAAGCAGACAAGTGAAAAGCTTGTCCTCACTTCAGGAAGGCATTAACTAGAAGAAATATGCTGTTATAAACAGTGATTATTTAAATCAAAGTGAAAATTAACAGGCATAAGAAAGCACTGGAGGCAAGTGTCAACAGTCTCAACTTCGCATTTTTCATCGGTCAGTTTTTGCCACAACCTTATTATTGATACCATTTTGAGTCTCTCTTCCCTTCTCCTTCTTAGCAACTTTGAAAAAACCTTAAACTTGAACAACAACCCATGTCCGAGAACCACTGTGTTCAAAGCAGTATTTATAAGTACTTAAGAATTACAGCATGCAATTTTAGAAGTTTGCATGTACTTATTAGTCCACATCAAATCCCACCCTTTCTGTGCAATAATATACAAAAGCATTCTGTATCAGTTATTTGTCAAACAGAGTAGAAATATGTCCAGCAAATCTGCATCTTCTACAAGTCACTACTTGGTATTTACTGTTCATTTTCCAGCTTCTCCATACTCAAAGCATAAATATTAAGATTTCTGTTACAAGCATTGAAAACAAACGACTGTGCAGTCAACAATATCAGCCAACTATCAGAAAATACACATACTTGTAATATTATCAAAATAAGGCCATTTGAAAGCCTTAAGCCAGCACGGATACACAGCATAAATGCGTTACTCTCCTAGTTTGAAGAGTAACCACAAATGTCATTGACATTCATTTACTTATTTAGAAATACAACTAAAATGGGAACCGAACTGTAACTCACCACCTACTAGAGCTTAATTTTAGTTAAACATGCAATCTCTGAGGACATCTAAAAGGTGTGTGAATGTGATTCCTAGGCACATGGTTTAGAGGTGGGCTTGCTACTGCTTTGTCGGCAGCTGGACAACGTTTTGTGTCTTTTTCAATCTAAATACTCTTACGGCTCTTTAAGGCATTGCTAACTAAATGCAGAATTTAACTTCTGAGAAACTCAATGTTTATGTTCTTCAGTGTGCCTCAAGTTACTGAGGCAATCATGAAGACAGCCTTAACAGCAATTAACACTCCAGATCTGTTCTGCATAAAACTTAATTAAAAAAAAGGCGTTTAGTGGCATTTCATAATTAGCATGGGGACTACTTTCATATAGAAGCTTGGAAAAGAAGATGATAGTACGTGTAGATTTATTGCAAGACATGAAACAGGTTACAAACCTGCACCTTCAGGGTGGAAATGACTCAAACTGGTTCACAGTACTCCACAACCTACTTTTGTCCGTGCATATTTATGAACAATTCCATCAGAAATTTACGTTATCTAGCCCCTGTACAGCTTTTATACATTCTAGAAACAAGACCTTTCCTGCAAGGTAAAAGATTTTTCAGATCTCTAGTCTAAGAATGAAAGAGTGCAAAGCTGCCTACTTACCAGTGACTTGGTCAACTAAAATACGTGAAGTAATAATGCGTCCATACTGGGAAAAGAGTTGTTCCAGCTCTTTCTGACTCATTGTTTTGGGAAGTCCACTAACATACAAGTTTGCATCTCTGATAGAAGCCGAACTTGGTCGCGCATAGGAAACCTAAAAAGAACATGAAGAAATAAAAATGTACACTACTACAATATTTGAAACACAAAAAACTACACTTATGAGATACTGGAATGTTTTTAAGGCCAGCCAAAGCTTACTCCATAGTGACAACTCAATGGTCACTGGTGCCAACTGCTGTACTAAAGAAATACAACACAGATTGGACGTTGACTGTGTAAAATATCATGTATAAAGTAACTTAAGCAGCATTATTAATAAAGGAGAAAAGCTAGGTATGTACACCACCAAGTCAGTGTAGAAGTATTCTTCCTCACCAATTTTAAGATTAAGGAGGAAGACTATGATCTAAAAATTCTTTAAGATCTAAAACGACTATTAACAACAAAAAATACAATCAATTCCAAGTTAAATATCAAAGCAAAGACAAAGCACTTAGAGATTTTAAGATGTTGAAGTACTACCTAAGCTCATTGTATATGTACAGAGCTCACTATAAAATGACACACAATCATACACAACGTGAAAATAAACAATCACATCCCTAAGAATGTGCAGCTGAAGAGGTAACACAACAAGGAACAGCCTGAGTTGGAAAGGACCTCAAAGCCAACCCAAATTTCACTTGCTGCCTCAAAGTGCATGCCAGCATGTTATAGAGAAGATCACAATTGAGCAACCACACTACTGGAACAGGATAGAGCAAAATACTCCGGGGTTTTCCTTGTTCAAAATATAAAGGTAAAAGGATCTTCAAGCAGGAGTCACATTTATCCCCCTTCTCCTCCATAGTTCAGAATTCTGCCTCTGGACAGCTGGAATTTGACTCTGTAAATCTATCTTTTGCATAATCCTTTGGCATCTATTTTCAAACGCTTTCCACCTCATTCACACATAGGTCAGTGAACTACAAGACTCCTGTATAAGGTGAACACAAAACAAAAAGCAATTAATACCGAGTGCCCCAGTAACTGAACAAGCAGAATCCTCAATGCTGCTTTTATCGTCTGACCATCTACAAGAGTCCTTATGAAAACGTTGTCTCACTGAATGGGGTTGATGTACAAAAAATCTATCTATCCAATGCAAGACACGCTCCAACACACTCTGGGCCGCACCACCTTCCTCTTTAACTTGAAAGCTGCACAAGAGTTACAGAAATGTTTCCAAAGTCCTTGTTTTTTTGGTGTCCAGCATATGCAGCTGGGAATAACAGCAACATTTTTCACATACTTTGAACTTTTTATCTGAGGTGTTCAGACTTAATTTTAACAGAAAAGCTGTCAGTGCCCAGTTTCACAAAGCAAGAATGAAGAAACTTCCCAGTTTACAGTTTCAGTTCTTCATAGAATAACATTCCTTATTGGATCCGAACCTCCTTTCCTCTAAGTGCCATTTTCTCTCCTCTTTCACCTTCCAGAAATATGCTCTAGGGAACTGTCCACAAAAGAGCTGATGAAAGTTACAACTATCAAGATATGAGGTTGCCAAAGATCCTTTTACAGGAAAAATAATCTAGATTCAGTTTCTATAATATCGTGTGAAGAAATAAAACCACCCCACAGAATACTGGGGAAAAGATCCACTGAAATTTGCTATGTGATTTTGGGCAAACATAAAACAATTTTTTGGACAATTCTAAATCAAACCTCCCTATGAGGACAGACTGTAGGAGTTGGAACTATCCAGCCAGGAGATGAGAAGTCAACAAGGAGCGCTAATAGATGATGGTGAGCAGCTTAGCTATCACCTCCTCCAGATCCATCATCACTCTTGGGTGAATCTCATGGACTTGTGGCAGGCCAGTTGGAGTAGTAGGCTTCTGACTGTTTCCTCCTGACTCATGGGGGGTTTATTCTTCTCCCCAGCAGAGACTTCCAGGTCAGAGTGTGGAGTACCCTGAGAATAAGTGCTCTGACTTCTAAAGACAGACGTAAAGAGACACTGAGAACCTGATCTTTTCCTTATCCTCAGTGGTGACATTCCCAGGCTCATCCAGTAAAGAATGGAGATTCTCCTCGGTCCTCCTCTTACCGCTGATATATAAAGAATTTCTTGTTCCCTTTTACCCCAGTGGCCAGGTTGAGTTCAAGCTGGGCTTTTGCCTTTCTAATTTTCTCTCTGCACATCTTAGCAACTTCTCTGGATTCAGTTTCTGAGTTGCACATCCCTTCTTCCACAGGAGGCAGATTCTTTTTCTCCTGAAGCCTCAAGAAAAGCTCCCTGTTCATCCACGTCGATTTTCTTCCCCACCAGTTCATTTTGTGGTTCAAGGGGACAGGCTGCTCCTGCATCTTTAAGACTTTCCTCATGAGGAGCAACTAGTTACCCTAGACTTTTTCACTCTCCAAGACTGAATCCCAGGGGACTGCCCCTACTAGTGTTCTGAACAATTCAGAGTCTGCCCTCCAGAAGTCCAAGGGAGGTTTTGCTGTCCCCCATCTTGGCTCTGCCAAGAATTGAGAGCTTTACAATTTCATGGTCACTCTGTTCAAGGCAGCCCCTGATCTCCACATCTCCCACCAGACCTTCTCTGTGAACAGCAGGTCTAGCAGGGCAGCTCCTCTGGTAGGCTCTTTCACCAGTGTCAACAGGAAGTTATCTTCCATACACTCTAGAAACCTCCTAGACTGCTTCTCCTGTGCTACATTAACTTCACTGGCATATGCTGGGAATATAAGTCCACCACGAGGATAAGGGATGGCCAACAGGCAGCTTCTGCCAGCTGTTCGTAGAACAACTCATCTAGATGTCTCTTCATCCTGGTTAGGCTGTCTATAACAGACCCCCCACCAGGATATTTGCCTTGTCAGCCCTTTCTCTGATCTTTTATCAACAGGGATTCAACTTTATCCCCAGTCACAAGCTCAGTAACATCAAAGCACTCCCTAACATAGAGAGCCACACCACCACCTTCCTTGCCTACCCTTTCCAAAGAGCTTCTAGCCATCCATTGCAGCACTTCAGCACTGCAATGGCAACTAGGTCATGGTTCACCTACCGCAAAATCTTCCAGCTCTTCTTGTTTGCTGTCCATGCTGCATACATTGGTGCAGATGCACTTCAGATGAGCCCCTCGCATCACCCCTAATCCCATTAATACTCCCCTAGGCTCACCTCTAGCAGACTTGGTTTTATCCCCTCCCCCCTTCATATCTAGTCTAAAGCTCTCTGTACAAGCCCTGCCAACACCATTTCCCCCTTTACAACAGGTGATACCCATCAGCAAGACCTCAGGCCAGGTGCCAAGTAGACTGACCACCTCATGATCAAAGAACCCGAAATCCTTGCGTTTGCACCAGCCTCTCAGCCATGCATTTAGAAGATGGGTTTTCCTCGTTGTCTCAGTGTCCTATGATTTTATGTTCTACAATTCTGTCTCAGCTTCCAATATTTCACAGTGCTCTTCTGTCATCTGGTAATATACACTGACCAAGATTATTTTCTGTTATTGAAAGAAAGAAAAAGCAAATTCTTTGATGTGTGTTCTAATTTTTTCATTTCACCATAAACAAAAATAGTTCATTCTGAGGATTTTACACAGCAGTTGGGAACTGATAAAGCTCCTCTTTTGATCAGTACTTGCTAACTGAGAACGTAGAAGGGAGTAGTACCCTATAAAAAGACAACTAAGGATTATTCCTGGAAGATTATATCAACTACTAGCTAGAGTAAGATAAACACAGCAGGAGTGTTTCAAGGTATTAAGTGCCCATAACTTGCCATACGAAGCCTCTAATTATCACAATCATAGTATTAAAGTATCAAAATGGCTGATTATGGTTGTTTTGCAGCACCAGACAAGTAATTTATTCTTATACTATACAACACTTCCATGTAAATCTCAATGATGAAATCTCATGCACTTGGGAACAAGGCAGCAGATAACAGATATTAATGAGAACAGCAATCGCATTCCTGTGCAAAAGAGCAGTTTTTCACGAGGCAGGTTAAGAAGTTTATCAGGTTCTTACACAGAGGCAAGCAACTGTGATTTCTGAAAACTTACTAATTGTGATTTCATACTCAAGTCCAAGTCAGTGACATTCTCAGAAAGACAGCAACAGAGAGATACCCAACCATATAATCATTTTCAGATGAGCATTTGCAGAGTGAAGTTACGCTGAGCAGAACTACAGATATGAAAATGAGTGGGAAAGCATGGTAATAAAATCAAACAGAAGAGGAATCAGAATTCAGCTACCAGAGGCATGGGAGAACTTGTGACACAGCCAGACCAAATAACTGATCCTGTGAGTTCTGGGCTGAATGGTTCACATGTTCAATAGAACTTTTCTTGAGTGGTAAATCTGTTACCACTGCAGGGCTGTGCAGCCAAGATCCAGTGCTTGCAAGTTATGTTTGACACCAAGTTCTTTTTTATTCTTTATATTCAACTTTCATTCTGCCTAATGCATGGTTTTCTAAGAACTTTTGCTCGATCTTGGAGTTTTCTTTACTCTTTCATGAGCAAAAGGTGTAAACCTTTAATACTCCCAGGTACACAGAGGTAAACTGAATCAGTGACAGGAAAACATACAGAGAATGAAGTTATGCAGCAATCAGCTGAAAGAAAGATAGTGCTGGATACCCAAGAGGTAGAAAAATGTAACAACTAAGGAAAAGGTGACCGACAAAGCTGCAGTGAGCTTCTTTAAGAAACAGAACTGTTATATTTGGTATAATATCTTGAGGAGATCCAGGTCAGGTCACAGACAGACTGCTTGGGCAGCAGGCATAATAAAACATCCAACTTAAAAACAAGTAGTTCTGAACAGCAGGGTTCATGCCTGTTTTCAAAAGGAACCCCTGCACGCCACAGAATTCAGCACTGTTAGCAAATAAGCGGGCACAGCAAAGTCCTTTTGGTAATGGTACACCGTGAACCTTCCAAGTAAAATCTGATGCAAATGGAAGTAGGTACAAAGAGGTTCTACTTTACTTAAAAGTAGATGAAGAAAGAGAAACAGCTGCACAGATCACTGGCACAACGTAATTTTACTGGTCTTTCATTCTCTTTGCAATCAAGATAAACTGAAAGCTGCTTTATCTAGTCTAAATTATGCTGTCCAGCAAGTTTTGCTTTCTGTATGCATTTGTTCTTGTCCCCTAGAGAAAAGTCAGCATTCCAGGGAGTGAGCATTCACTGGAAAAACAGTAACTTATTTTATACATAAGAAAGCTGTATGATCAAACATTTCTCTGCTAAGAGACTTAAAGGGGAAAAAAAAAAAAAAAACAACAGCAAGAACAACCCATAATTTGCTCAAGATTCAGTTTGCCAAAGAAGTGCTGTGGCTAGCTCTGAACTCAGATAAATCAGATAAACTTACTCAACAGTTTTCTAAGCATGCATATTTCTAAGCTTACAGAACAGAGGCTGCAGAACGTAAGCCTTGCCAACTGCTTTCAAACAGGAAAAGCCCATAAGAACAGAAGATACCCAAAAGTTTGCTTACGACAAACTTCAGGCTGTTAACTGTTTTCCCAGACTGTCTTGAGTTTGTTTTAGAAGTAGATTATATTGCTCTTGATAGATTAAATAACTTAATTTTCTACACAACCTGTAGAGTCTAATGTAGTAATAGGACTTCCCATCCAGCTGTCCACTGCCCAAATCATTCTGATTTAACACATGAGACAAGTTAAGACAACACAAGCAGAAATGAGTGCCGTAAGGTGTGCAAGAAATCCTCTCCAAGAAAAACCTTCTTAAGCCAATTAATGGACCTGTGAGGCACTATTTAATACCTTCTCCTGCTCAGCTGTACTAAAGCAGGCTAGAAGCAAATAGCCATAGCACAAGGTCTGCCTGATCAGCAGTTGGATCCAGCAGTGAAAAGAAGGAAAATTCACCTTTCTTCCACATACACTGGCCTGACAGATATCCCTGCTGATGAGCATAGCCAAGCAACAGAGGAATGGATACCACAGCTCACACAAGTTAAGTTGCTGGAACCGTTTTTATAGGTCTGGAAGCACGATGATATCCCTAACTACTGCTGGTTTCCCACTCACCATCCCCAGCAAGAACATGTACAGTATCATACTCTAGAATTGCTTCTGCCTAACCATTTATCTTCTTTTCTCTGCTACTTTAGTGTTGCATTGTGCTGCACAACAGGACATGTTGCAAAACATTCCCAGTTGGGTCATGATGGTTATTCCAGGAATGACAACAAGCATATTTTGTTCCTTCCAGGTGATGTTCTCAGAAGCCAGAAGTAGTGGTGACTTTGGGCAGGAGGCCCACTTCTCTACATACAGTTTAGGCTCTTCATCCCAGCAGCAGCAACAAGGCTGACAGAGAAAGCCCTAATGAGGGTCAGGGCTGTGGAGCTGGAGTCCTGCAGCAGTGTTAGGAGACCGAGAAGTGGGGAATAACTGTAGGAGATAAAGGTTCCCGTATCTAGATTGATCTGCTGGCTCAAGGGAGGCTGTTGCTCTCTGGAAGCTTACCTCTGACACGACAGAAATTCTACTGATGCATGCAGAGCGCTCGAACTGCACCCCCTTTGCAGGCACTAATGATTCCAGAAAGCTAATGAATATGAGGGTCTGCAAGGCCCTAAGAGGCTGTTGGTCCAAGAGACGTCCCCTCAAATTCTGCAAGTAAGGGGAGATGGCTTGAAAAGCAGTGGGTCATGAAGAAGCTGAGCAACAAGTGTCAACAAAAATGGATTTACATGGCTTTTGGCCACAAAAGTCTTTGACAGTCAAGTACAGTCAGGAAGGGATGGGTTTCCTTTTCATGAGCTTGGCAAACATGCTTAAAGTCTGGCCAATCTGCTATTGAGAGCTTCAAATTAGAAATGCTAGGCAAAGAAGATAACATGCAGGTAAATGACACAGGTTGACAAACTGCAGACTGATACAGACAAGATAAATCTTTAAAACAGTGGAACAGCTCCAGAGCCAAATCCCGAGTGAAAAAAGAAGTGACAAGTGTCCATTACTGGGGAAGATCTAACTTTACAAGACATCAGCATAACTGAAAACCTGTCTTAAGCATGTGCACATGAACACACTCACCACTGGGAGAAACCAGGAGGAACTGGAAGAATTACAAGCAGCTGCAAGTGTAGGATCTCACTGAGGTCACAGGTGTTTTAACAGCTCATACAACAGGAAGGGTACCAAATACAGATGCAGGTTCTCCAGGAATGACAGATGAGATGAGTGAGAGTGTGTACTTTTTGTGAGATAGGGGAATGCATGGAGCAATATCTAGAGCGTGAGAAGTCAGCAGAGAGCTGCTGATGGGTCATGATCAGCAGGAGTGACACTGACATCAAACTGCTAAAATCTGACCAGGAAGATGCAAGCAAACATTTTTGCAAAGCAGACAGCTGTATACTGGGAAGACATTAGGAATATGAGCACTCCTGGCAAGCACAATAAAACAAGGAAATATTTCTGCTTGAGCAATATTCACAGAAGTCAGTGTACAGTGCCTTAACCTGCACTTAGGTTAGTATATGAGATGTCATGACTCAGGAACTCTTATTCAGGTATTTCCAACAGAATGATGAAGCACAACAGTGAGCTTGGCCCCAACCATCACTAGTAAGAAAAAAGTTGTCTGAAACAGATGAGTGTGTTGCCATGCATTTACCAAGTCTACTTTCTGCCTCTACTCAAACTAATGATGGATCCGTTCCAAACAAAGCCTGAAGGCTGGTTTTCTGAGTATATGCAAGACTGCTACGTTAACATGTACATGCTATGTCAAGTATATTAGTACAAACTTTTACAACCAATACATGTTTTTGTGAAAAAAGCTAACTAGAAACAAGGGTTTCCTCCTCTAAATAAAGGCAACTTACACTAGTGTTTTAATAGTTCCCAAGAATTGTCTGTTAAACACTGCTTCACCTATGTGCCTAAATTAATAAAGAGACTGATACAGGTTTTGCTTTTACAACTCGTGCTGCAACAGATAGATTCCTTCAAAAGGAAAAGCACAGAAGTAATGCCATTTCAGTACTATATTCGAAAGATGTTTTGCTATTTCAGTCCCCAGCTTATGAAGAATGACAGTTACAACAGGAGTGACAGAGTTGCAGGTCAGTCACGAAATACATGTCCATTCCAAACCCACTACAGAATGAACAGACCAATCTGTGAGTTCGTTCATCCAGAAAAACAGGTACAATCAGAACCACAACCGGCCACAAAGTGGTAATCTGAAGGGGACCACTGTCAGAGGGAACAGATATTAGGTTCATCAATACACTGATGGCTAAATTACTAACTGTGTCAGGAGACTGCAGCACAGCAATTTCAGTTCCTAAATGCTGTTGACAATGGATCCCCCATGCCGGCGCACAAGAACATCTACGCTGACCAAATCTTGCATGTCCAAATCAACAGCTCCAGCTCTATCACAAGCAAGCCTAAAGATGTTCAAAACGATTAATGACAGGTAAAGTACATAAACCAAAGGACCTGTATTTTAAAAATTTCTTCCTTGAAACTTTGACATTCCCTGAAAAAAAAAAAAAAAAAAAAAAAAGAAGTCTCCTTACACATGGAGCTTCCTGCAGTTCCTCCCTGGAAAATCTTCCACCTTTGCATATTTACCATCTTCACTAGAGCATGTTATGCAGAGTGTGGACATGTGAAAGGACGTCTCAAACACCTGAGGCTTTCACCAGTTTTCAAGACAGTTACTAAGAGAAGTTGCTGATTATAATAATGAGCACTAATGCTCACAAGCATAGGTTGCGTAAGAATTTTGTACTTTCATTCCTCCTTGATCATACTGTGAAATCCTGTATTTGACTCGTCAGGCAGTAGAACCACCAGAGCCACTTGGCAATTCTTTCCTGCAGCAATCCCAGTTAGACACACTAATCTACTCTTCCCTCTTTTCTTTCCTCAAAATTAAACATAATATAATCATTATGAAAGCAGATATAACAACAAGCTGAGTACAGTGATGCAAGCTTTATAATGGACACAGACCATGAACAGGTGCTATGTGGATGAAAAGAAAGGTCTACAATAACCATTCTGAAAAACTGAGAAAGTTCACAAGCAATCCCTTGAGATAAAAACATCCCACACAGTATGAAGCATAGGATTCTCTTGTCTGGTAAATAGCATTTCCTCCCAGTACTATTCCCAAGGGTATCTTAAGATGAAATACCGCAATACCTCCTTCTGAAAAAAAAAAAAAAGACATTTTTTAAATTGCCAAAGACACTGCCTACAGCAGCTGAGCAGTCATGCTGACACAAGTAAGACCAGCAATTGGTCTTATATCAGTAAATCATCAACTCTTTCCTGTCACCATCAAGTCAGCCATTAACCTGTGGATTTTCTAATAGAATATGGCCTATTCTCATCATTTGTCTGGAGCTCTACTGATCAATAGTAGAACTATATTCAACACATACCAACAACACACCTGAATAAGAGCTTCTGTTTCATGGAATATTTTAAGGGGTACTTACCTTCCAATGCCTGTTTAGTGTTCACAGCTAGATGAATGCCCTCTACTTAGTAATCAGTCAG
Source organism: Odontophorus gujanensis (assembly GCA_013399175.1). Classification (NCBI taxonomy): domain Eukaryota; kingdom Metazoa; phylum Chordata; class Aves; order Galliformes; family Odontophoridae; genus Odontophorus; species Odontophorus gujanensis. Next base: position 37,775 of record VXAB01000185.1, read on the forward strand.
CTTTGATTCTCACTCACTCCCATACCCTTGCATAGCACTGAGTTATCTAAGAACCATGTTTCATTTGGAAAAGCAACTACAGTTCAGTGTTTTCTTCGGGGAGAAGAGATGCCTCAACTAGAAACTCTTAAAACTTTCATCAGCTACAAAAAAAAACAAACAAAACTAACTTATCTAGAATTCTCAGGAGGAACATGTCTCAGGAAAAAAAAAACCCTTCCCATTTCTATGAAAATTTTCTGCAAGCAGCTGTGCCAAAGGCATCTGAATTTTCCTCATACAAAAGCGATAAAACATGACTGTAAGCAAGGACAGACCAAGCTGGTACTGCAATTAAAAACACTGTTCTGGAATCTTTTATGCTTATATCATAGAATTGCTCAGGTTGGAAAAAACGTTCAAGATCATCAAGTGCAACTGTAACCAAAACAAACTACCCTAAACTCTAACCACCTGCTGCTAAATCATGTCCCTGAACACCACATCCAGACTGTTTTTAAACACATTTAGGCATGGTAACTCAATCACCTCCCTGGGGAGCCTATTCCAGTGCTTAAAAAGTCATAAAGTTACACTGTACCCTCAAAAAATCCTTGGAAACACCATCAACATATTAGGAATATGTATTTAACTGTCCAAACGTGACCCTGAAATCATTAAGATTTTTTTATAATCTGACTATGTTTTGAAAAAAGTCAGCTAAAGAATCTCTATGCAGCAACTCATAGTATCAAGCAGGAATTTTTAAACATTAGTCTAAATTTCTCTTTGGACATGGTTAAGAGTAGCAGCTTGGTGTTATAAGTGTAGCACCAGCTACATGGTCAGCTTAGGCTAAAGAAACATTGGTGGTCTCAGAGAAACTGAAAAAAAAAAAAAGAACAATTAAGACTCAGGAAATCTAGAGCAATGCTTACCCATTTCTGCAAGGATGTCTCCAGGCACTTTAAACTAAGTGTCCAGAAAGGTTGTCCTTGACAAGGGTAAACTGGCTTTCCTTTCCCATTGCTTGCTATTAGCACTGATGAAGACAAAAGGGGGCATTCGCTTCAAACATTAGAATGAGAAAGGACAAGTATGGTACTTTGGGTCTGACAGGCCCTAAATTGCATTCTGCAGTTCTGATTTTTTTAATCCTTCTGTAATCCTAACTTTTGGAAAAAAGTGAATGGGAAAGAGAACTGAAATACAGAATTCAACACCTGAAGAAAGTCAGCTCTTTTCTAAATTTAACCTCATATTTAATCTCCTGTTGGCAGCTACATTTCAGTCCCTATGTTGTGCTGTTTTTCTTTTATGATCAGTCTTAATATGATTGAGACGAAGGTGACCAGGAGCCCTCCTCAGAATATAACTGATAAAAGTACAGCGTATTTCTTCAAGAGGAAGACCTAGCAAAACTACCTACCACAAAGGAAAAAAAAAAAAGAACCAAAAAAGCAAGCTTTCAGAAGACCTGGTCTAAAATGGATACAAGAGATTTCAACTGCACGGAGCCTGCTTTAGTAAGGGGGTTGGACTCACTGATCTCCAAAGGTACATTCCAACACCTACAAGTCCATGTTTAAGCTGCTTCCATCCATCAACTCATACATGGCAGAAGCACCTAAGTTAACAGCAGAAACCAAATGGAAACCCTGTTAAAAACTAACAGGTTCAGGTTTTCATGCAAGTGCTTGAGAGAATACAGGTAAAATGCTGTACTATCAGAAATTTATTGCATTACATGAGAAAGTAATCAAGATTACTGATGTCTTTCTACAATAAAATGAAATAAGGACTACAAAGGATATGAGGATAATAGGATTTGGATACAAAGAAGAAGTATTTTACAGTGAGGGTGGTAAAGGAACAAGTTGCCTAGAAATGCTGTTGATGCCCTGACCCTAGAGACTTCCAGGGCAAGGCTGGATCAGGCTCTGAGCAACCTGATCTAGCTGCGGTGTCCCTGTTCATTGCAGGGGAGTTGGACTAGGTAGCCTTCAGAGGTCCCCTCCAACTCTAAAGACTCTATGATTATCCCAGGATAGCAACTCTGCTGACAGCTTTGCCCTCTAAAGGGTCTGTAGTACAGAAGATTGCAGCTAATTATTGTCTCCTTCAGAAAAATGACTTACAATGTTTAATTTATGTGCAAAGGAAAAATAAAATAAAAAGATTCTCCAAACTCCCCTCTTCTCGTTTGGAGAAAAGACTTTTGACTGTCCTGAGAGACCTCTTCCCATCCTTAACATTCCTGATTTTGCTCTGATGAATACTCTAACTCATGCCCAACAGCTGTAACAGCATTACACACATCAAACACCTCCAGGAAAAAAAAAACAACAAAGCAATTTCACTCAATAAGACAGGACTGCACAGTATAATATCCAGTCCTTTATAGGAATATACAAAGAACAAAGCAAGTGGCCTCAATTCTGCTTCTGTTTTTTGGGTTGAGGTGAACAAGAACTGCAATTCAATTTCTGAACATTCCTCTTCAGCAGCCCTCCAAATATAGAAAGACTGACAAGCACATTATTGGGCCTGCTCTGCATTAATCATTCCACACACACTGTGGATGTAAAAAATTACATACGAAGTTACCATTTACCTATTAAGGCTTTCAGGAAAAACTATTACTCCAAGAAAGAAAGATGCCTGGAGTCAACATTTGCAATGTCAAATAGCCCAGAAAGCCAACAGCTTAACAGAGGCCAATCATTCTTAGTACTTCTGTAACTTCCAAAGTAACTGCACCTATATTTTAGAATAATAAAAGGACTCTTGGGGAGAAAAGTATCTGTTTTAATAAGCCCAAGGAGATCCTCACGCTTGACATTTGCAGCTTTTTGTACCCATGCAGAAAAGTCATATGCTACTTAAGACTTTCTATAGCGTGGAGATGGCAGAGGTCAAGAAAGTGTAATATTAGTTCCTGTATTTTATTTTTGATTATTTTATTGCTTTCTTAGAATGCAGCTCTTTGGCAACATTTACAGTCTTTCTTCAGTCCCAGTTTGCCCAAACACATCTATTTATGTTGGATACCTCCTGTGCAGGCTCAAAGATCTGCACCACTGAAGTTTTTGTCTACTACTTTGCTCAGCAGTCTTAGGGCAAGGTGCACGGGTGTGAGGGGGCCCTGATTCTGGGAAAGTTGCAGCAGACTCCTGCAAAAACAAATCAGGAGAAAAAGCTATGCAATGGCAGGAGAGATGAGCACAATTTTAAGTCCAGTCTGACCCACCGTGTTATTTCTTCAGAGTAGTGGCTCTTCGCTAATGCCAGACATCATCTTAGCATGGTTTACAGGACATGATAGCAATATGCATTCACAAGTGAATCCTCCTCTTAACCAAATGAGTAAGCACTCAGCTTAAGCAGAGTGGTTAAATAAAATTAATTGTCTGATAGTATGAAGGGATTTGAATTTCAGTGAAGAACAAGTTTTACTTGGAGGTGAAAAGGTACATGTGGGGTAAGGAAGGACTTAAAATAGTTAAAGCTTTGACAGCATCTTCATAACACAGCTAAAAGGTTGTATAATTAGAATTTATATAACTCCAACAGAAATTTAAGGAAAAAAAGGTCTTTACCTTTGTTTCAGGATAAATTGTTCTACTGCCTCAGATTTGCTACAGTGCTTCAATTTTACCTGAATAATCTAGTCCTGAGGTATTTAATTACCCTGTCAAGACCACTAAACCATCCGCCACCATATCCCCTCCCCCCTCCAATCTTTGTTGACTGATAGTATCAACAAAATTCAGTAACTTTAAACCTCCAAACGGAATCTCCTTTTGCCACTCACCAGATCAATGTACTTTAGTACTGTAAAAACAGAACAGAGGCAGTAAGGCTTATTTCACCTTCACAGTACAATTGCCCCTGGGTATTCACAATCAGAATGGTTCAAGTCGGAAGGGACCTTTGAAGATCATCTAATCCACAATTCATACACTTCACTGCATACTCACACGAGAGAGATCAGTGCAAGTGACACAACTAAAATTTTCTTCTAAAAGTGTCCATGTTGGAGAAGACAGGAACAATCTCAAGATCTTTTTTCCTGCTGCAGTAATTCAAAAATCAAACTACTACTTCTTTTATTCAGTATTTTATTATTTCCTATGAGGCACTTTCAAAAGCACTGTCATGGGATCATAAAGGTAGAGATCTTGAACAGCCAAGTTAGAGGGCAATTTTTTTAAAATGAACCCTCCTGTAAACCTAATTATGGTTCTAATTAATCTAATTAATGGTTCTAGATAATAGTTTGCAGCATCAGTGAAGCAGCACAGTAATAATGCCAAGTGCTTAAGGACATGGAGTCTCAGGACATGAACAAGGTTGTTGCACATGCCTTCAAGGCTCCCCTTGCTGTATTTCCAACACTGAACCAAAAGCTCACAGTTCTAATTGCACAGCTTTCTACATTACAGCACTGAATAAGAAAAACTAATGCCAAAGTAGAACTTCACTGTATGTAGCTAGAAAATCTGTGAAACTTACTTCCAACTTTCTGTTGGAAATGGTTTTATACGCTAAGTCTAATAATTATTTTTTTAAATATATGCAAAGCAACGAAGAAGTGGGAAGAAAACCTACGTATTTAATAATTTAGGTAGAATATTTCTTAAATCTATATTCCCTTGACAGGTGATAATTACCTATGTAAACACTAACAGTGAAGTACAGAACTTGGAAGAGGAAACCATCTCACTAAATTTGATTTTTAAAAACCAGGTAGAAGGCAGTTAGATAATCAATGCTATCTTACACAAAAGGTGAACTGATAGGCCTATAGCTAGGGCAAACTAATTTCATTCCCATTTCCAATTCATATTTGTATTCATGACTACACCACATATTACCTGCATTTAAGAAAACCATCTGCCACTCCTGCATGGGGAGGTTCAACCATGTGGAGAGCTGAGGCAAGGACAGAAGGAATTTCCACATTCCCAACTCACCTTGTGAGGAAGAAACAAGCACTATGTTACTGCCATCAGCTACATCCCCTGGAAGCTCCGACCCACTCAAGCCCATATGCATCATTCAATCAACCTGGCATCCACAAGAAGAAAAGCTGACCTCTAGAGATTTGTGTGCTTCTGCTAACCTTAATCAATGTTAAAATCTGCTTCCTGACACAGCTTTGTACCTGTTCAAGAACAGGACATTGATTTTTCTGTTCCTTTTAAGAGAAACAATCTTGCCTGTGCAAAAGTCACAACCAAAAGATATTGCCATTCATATCATCTTATAATTTAATCTATCTTTCTGAAAAAGTTTTCCCAGGAGTGAGGTGAATGAAAATCACTGAGGATTTCCTCTCCCATGCAGAAACTTATCTAACAAAACAAAACATGTGCTGAGTCCACCTAACACGACGTGAAAGAACAGTGGTACTTGCACGTTGTTTGCTCCTCTGAGCTTTCCACACTTGGAAACTGATCTTTTCATGACAGAAATGAAAAGAACAAAGTAATGTACAAGCAAGTGGGCAATCAGAGATCATCACTATATACACACGCAAATCTACAGAGGTTCTGTTCTACTTAGGAGTCAGTATTATGTTTACTTCCCAGAAACAACTTAAACAAGAGAAGACATAGCAAACGTTTCATCTTTTCTGTGATGCAGCTAAATTTCATCTTGAAGTTAACTATCTCAGTGAAGCCAAAATTTCAGATTATTGGCAATTCTAATAAGCCTACTTACAAGTATTCCATAACACATTAAGAAGGATGGTATTATTTCAGAAAATGGGTTCAACATTATTACCCACACAAAAAGACAGCAGTTTGCAAATCCATGTTTTAAATACATTTTACTTTAAAAAAACAGTAAGTGACCAGTGTTTAACAAGCTAGAAGAGAAGCTGTGGATGAGGGCTATCTGCCATGTACCCAATCCAGAATACCTCACACTGGGATCAGTTCTCCCTGAATGGGAACCTCACAGTTCAAGTACAACATGAAAGTCCATCACCTAAACAACTTACCTCCAGAATAGCATACCATTAGGGAAACAAGCACTCAATAATTAATCTTGAAAACTGAGAAAATTTTAGAGATCTCAAGAATACGGGGAGAACACACATCTAACCATCTTTCCTTCTGAAGTAAAAATATCCACTGAAGACACTATTACATCACTTTTCAGGACCTGAAACAATAAAACCTGATTGATATTCACCTTTTAAGTTTCAAATCTAACTTCAAATCAAATTCAAAACTAGGAGCTAGACTGAGTTTGTCAAAACATTTTTTTAACTGGACTGTCAGTTCTTAGATAAATAGGAATACTGCAGGCTTTACCAAGGTCCTGGCACTGATTGCTCAGAAATGACTGTTCACCCCAAGTGATCCTGTGCAAAGAGCTCTGATATCAACTTCACTTCTGGTCAGGTTAGTCCTTGGGCTGATGAGAGGAATACGAAACACAGCCCGCTCGCCAGCTGACTATTTATATTGCGTCAGAGATGAAGGCAAACATCCTCAAGAGTTCTTCTCTCCAGGCACTAACAGACAAACAGCGCTTCTAACAGAAGCAACTTTGTAGCATACAAATGTCCCAAGTCCTGAAACACATTAGAAATCACCCAAACCAACACTCTCCGTAGTGTGGAAAGAAGTAAAGTCAACCACTTCAAACAGCATCTGGGGTGAGTCCAGGCATGAGAACTTGCCCTGAAACCCAGCTTATGTTTAAAAATGGAGGGAAAGGATGTAAAGCAGTCATTTCCCAACTATTGTGCATCAACAGCGAAAGAATCTGATGAAGTTGAACAGAAAGGAACATGAGAAGGAAGCGTCAGAACTTGCCAGCCTGTCACATGAAAAAAAGTAATGCTCACAGTATCTTTTAACTAAACACAGTTCACAGAATACCCAGGTCAGATGCATTTCTTATTGTTACAAACCAAGACATTTAATCATATCAATGATGCATATATTTGCATCATTACTGTAGTACAAATTTATTCCCTTTTGAAGACTCCTTCAAAATCTGCACACGCTTTTGCAGTATCAAATTATTTCCTTGCATCTCCCCCTACTAACATGGGAGGGCTCCCTGCCTGCTGCCAAATATTTCCATGACTTACTGATTGTCATCAGCAGTACATTTAAGTTTCCATCAGCATCAATTACTTATTAAACTTCATGAACACAGAACAGGTAGGGAATTCTAACTGTAATCACTGCCACCTTGTATTTATTTCAGCTATGTTTAAGTGGCTCAGCACTGCTCTTAACTTCAATTAAACTTCAAATATCTTAAGAGGAAAGCTTTTTGTTACAAGTTTGAGGACCAAGAGATGAGCTAGCAAACCCTGCTGTTTAATGAAGAAGGGGCTGGCTGACAAAACGTGTTGCCTTCAGGCACTAATACCTCTGAAAACTCCACTGAAAGCCTCCATTTCCTGACAATTTTTTTTCATCTCCTACCCTGCAATTTCAGAACCCAAATGACTGCTTGAATGAATATCCTCTTCTGACAATGGAATAATTGTGTATTGCCACACTTTAAAGATATTAATAACGAAAAATATATGAGAAACATATGCTAATTATAAAGCCATTTCTTCACCACGACCCTACTTTTCATAAATTTGTAGGAAACTAGAGCCATTTTATAAGAAATAAAATGACGCTATTGGAAAGAAGCAAGAAAAAACAATTGATGACCCAAATATCAACATCTGTACTTGTTCTTCTTACTAGAAATTCAGTAAACAGAATTAGGAGACATAGGAGCATGACAGTGCACACATCCCTTGCTTGCCCCTTTCCAGCCTGAATCTCTCACCATCAACCTTTCTCAGATGGATGGCAGCGACAATACTGGTTACTTCCTGGGCAAGGCTAGCAGATGAAGAAACTGGCACCTTGTTCCACCGCTAAGGATGACCCAGAGACAACCTCAGTCATAGTGCTGAACACTCTGGCTTAAGTTTCAGAAGAGCTAACATGCAGCTCAAAGTCACATTCAGCACTCAATTATGAGTTAATCACCTTTCCCCACATATAATAAACAGTCCAGGAGCACTTGAGCTCTCCTGTGACAGCGGATTAAACAACAGGATGATCCTCAATGTTACAAGTGCTGCAGTGACACCTTATGCCTTGCCATCAAGAGACTTCTTGTTGATTTAGATCCTCAGTAAATGATTAAAAAGCTCCCCAATTCTAAATAAGCTAAGATAATATCTTCGACTGTGTACATGTAATCCCTTAGACATAAACAATTGGCAAGACTGAAACGAGTGAATTCAAACATTTAGATCAAGGAGGAGTTTAGAAAGCAACAGAAATCTCTTCTAAACCTTGTGACTCAATTGTAGGGTCTCCTTGAGAAGCCTATTTAATCCTATAAACCTTGTCAATCTAGGGTACCTTGCCATCTCAAATCTTGTGATGTCTCATTCATGATTTAAGTTTCATTAAATCGCTGTTTTATAAATTTTATGAATACACTGCTGTTTTTTTGCTTACAAGCAAGTTGTACAGTTCCATCCATAATACAATTAAAACAAAAACACAAATCCCAAACAAACCACCATATAAACACTAGCTACAGAACAACCCTGCAAAACAAATTATTCATGGATCTTTGTAGCCAAACCAGTTATCTCAGCATTTCATTTTAAGGATGTGCAAGAGAATACTACTAGGCTGCTAGTGCCTTGTTTACTAAGTGAATTATACCCTCTTAGTTGAGAAAGTAAGTAGGAAGCACATAGTGTAGCCTTCAGACAACAGGAAATATTGTATTTCTATAACTCAAACAAAACGTTTGGTCTTTATTAGATCACAGTCACATGCAAGTGTTAAGAAATTAGCAACTCTCCCTCCCAACTCTTGATTTTCTGTATTTAATCATAACCTAGCTTTAAATCTAGCTCGACTACAAAGGACTAATAATCTCCTTCATGATGAAGTTCTACACTTTTATTGCCAACAGAACACTTGAACTTTATTTGGAAGAAAACACGTCATACATCTTATAAGTAAGTCAAAAGCAAATTAGTTTCTTGAAGTCATAGAAAACACTACATACTTTTATTGTTTTAGTTTGAAGTCTCAATCCATTCAGTGTGTTGATAGCCTTTTCGGCATCCTTGGGGTCAACATAGTTCACAAAACCATAACCCAAGCTCTGACCTGGTTAAAGAAAGGAAAAAGTGATCATTAGTACTCCTGTGCTGTCTAACACAACTAAATATGTTTAAAAAAACCTTAAACGGACACGCAACAAAAAACTATATTGAAGAACAGTTATCTGCAACAATAAAGTTTCAGAAGTTTCAGAAGTTTCATTCACCTCATTTTTTCCAATGAGGCTAGTAACTTTAACTAGCCTCTTTACACACAGACTGCCCTAAATTCAGTGAAGAAAAGGCTACAGCTAATCTAAGACTTGAAAAAGCACATGAAATACATTCAGTAATTTATGAACTGTTAGAGACAAGTAGTAATGCAGGATCTTCCAAGTTTAACATCAAAAATCCAATATTCATCTTTTTAATTGAGTACAGAAAGCATAATGGTAAAATTCCATCACAATACTTCAGTGAATTTCAAAGGCACCTCAGTATCAGAATTTGAGCCAAGAGATCTCCAAAGCTGATGACTACAGATGTTAGTCATACTGAGTACAGTTTCATGGTAGCAAGGGGTTTTAAAAGACCATTTTGTTCCTACATTCACAACAATTCATACAAATAACTGGACACCAGTTAAATGCGATTAGAACAAAGATGGAATACTATCAGGTTCTTCTAACATCAGCAGTTTAGATCACAGATCACTCTAAAGCACTCTGAACTATTATTGAGCCACAGCCCACCTCAATCAGTGTGCTGTTCTAAGCACTTAAGCACTGGGGAGTTTAGCAGCAGTGATCTCCTGAAAATTTCAGGACTGAGCATGTAACATCCTTAACTAGCTGCCTTCAGTGTACTTTTTTAAAAGACTTCCAGCACACTAGAACAGACAGCTACAAAAATAAAACATAGCAACAGGACAACATCTAGTAAACATTCCTTCTCTAGTACAATTACTTAATACAAAGTCCTGCAGTCTTTCTAGATTATTTTAAGAACCTGCAAAAATTAAGTCCAAAAACCCAAGTCAACAAGGCAAAGCCATGGGAAGCATCCAGTACAGTCCACTCTCAGAACATTAGTTTGAGATCTTACCTGACAATGCACTGACACAGTGGATAAACAGTATTATGTAACACGAGTGGGAAATCCATTTACTGCAGTAAGATCTAAAAGCATTCATGGTCTATGAAGTTGTTTTATGTTACCCAAATAATGCTACCCATACACACAGCAAAAATACCAGATGGACAGAGGTAAGAAATGATTGAGCAAAGAGCCTGCCACTGCTGGTAGTGTTTTGGACAAGTTACTATAGCACCAAAAGTTTAACACATGTTAAACCTCACTTCCACAGTGCACCCATTTTTCTCCATCTCATCCAAAATAATACAGAGATACACACAAGAAAAACACAAGAAAAGATGACTAGAAGCAACTGTGAACAGACAAGCATATACAAAGTGCCAAGTTATTAACAAAAAGAATAGCAGTACTCAACTGGACAGTGCCCTGAGCAGTCTGTTCTATAAAACCTTGCTCTAGACAGGGAGTTGTACTTAATGATTTCCGTAAGGGCCTTCAATTTCAGTGGTTCTGTAACAAACAATATGGAATCCACAGAATTATGATCTGTGTTCATTTATGGCTCTACCTAGGCAACTTTTCTTAACCTATGCTATATTTTTCCATATCAGTTTGACTTACTGTAGAGCAATTTCTATACCTGTCACCTCCATCACTCCCACTGTCTGCAGAAACTCTAGCTCTGTTTAAAAAAAAAAAAAAGAAAAAGAAAAGCAACTTCAATTAATGTCTTACTCCCTAAAGCAAAAATGCTGATTTTTGGTGTTCTCAGTCATGCTCAGTATGATCCTCAACTAAGCCACAAATTTATAAGAAAGTTAAATCTAAGACAAAGCTACTTCATGTAAGATGCTCCTAATATATTATTTCTAGAATACATTAGATGAACAGAGGAATTTCCACGCAAGGTTAATTTGCCTTTTAAATAAAAACAGACCACTGCCAACAAAGACAGTATTATAAGACATGCCAAGTTTGCTGATGATACCACACTGAGTGGTGCAGCTGTCAAGGAAGGGATATCATCCAGAGGGACCTGGACAGGATTGAAAAGTAGGCATATGAGAACCTAATAACAGTCAACAGGACTAAGTGAAAGCTGTCGCACTTGGGCCAGAGCAATCATAGACATATCCAGACTAGGAGATGAACTTTTTGAAAGAGCAGCCCTGCGGAGAAGAACCTGTGGGTCCTGATGGATGTAAAGCAGGACATAACCAGGAACATGCTCATGAAGCCTGGAAGGTTAACAGTACACTGGGCTGCATCAAGAGTTGTGCAGAAACAATACAAGGAAGAGGATCATCTTCCCCTGCTCTGCTCTCACGAGATCTCATCTGAAGTACTGAATCCAGGTCTGGGGGCTCAAGCACAAGAAAGACATAGAGCCACTGGAGAAAGTCCAGAGAAGGGCCACAAAGATTAGAGGACTAGCACCTCTCCTGTAAAGGAAGAAAGGAAATTGTGGTATGTGCATCTACTGCACACATATTTTACTTTTTCCTTAAACTGAAAGTTAGCTAGCAAGTATAATTAAAATAGGTTCTCATTCTGTGCAGAGATATCTTCTCTTATTTCACGTTTAAATTTCTTTCAAAACAAGAAAAGGAACTTCAATATTCTGTAATTAAAATCAGGGAGAGAAAATATTCTTTTATTTTATCAAGAGAACGAAGAAAAGCAGTTTCATTTGTTTTTTCTTTCAAAGAAGTCTGATTAACTTGAACCAGTATTATAATCTGCAAATTCATAGTAACTACATTCTGTGTTTTAAGTAGCTGGCGCTTGCAGCAAAGCCAAATTCAAAGCTATTGATACTACAGTCCCATTCTCAAGAACTGAATGTTAGAATCAAAGATCATGATGAGGACATCGGGTTATTCTACTGGAGTGAAGGAATGACAAGATGACTGAGCAACTAAACTGGCTGCTTAGCAAAATGCAAGTTAAGTCTACTCTTCCCTTGGATTTTGACTTTTTATTGTACATCACTAAACAGCATCATGCACTTTCTTGAAGCACAGGTATACACAACATTTAAAAGAGCTGACTGCTGGGTAACTGAACCCTCAAAATCTACTACAAGTCACTCTATTTCACTTAGCCATAGTTAATTACTTACATAAAAGTTTTCTTATGAGCTTTGGAAAGAACAGACAAGGTGATTTTCCCCCATTACTACAAGTTATTCACAATGAAATTTTAAGAAAGAAATACTAGATGACATCAAAGAAAAAATAAGCCCTAGTGCTGTTTAAATACTATCAAGAAAGATGTTCGTGCCTGAAGTACTGAACTGCAGGAAACATTAAATGCATCCTGAGGTACACCTCAGTTCAAGGTTAAGAGACATCAGCTAGTGTGATGTGTCTCAATTTGCTTTAGGTAGGAAAATTAGGAGCATACTGTCAAGGAAGACAGCAGAGCAATACCTCTCTGCCCACACCTTCCTGCCAAGTTTCATTTTCAGTCCACTATCACTGTATATACAGCTCATTTCCACTTGAAGTAGAAACCTGACATCACTTTTTTCTTGCACTGCCTCACTACAGGCTTGTACTTACATATGTGCATCCTTCCAACTTTCTATCAATTTAGAGAATATATTCTGAATATAAGATGAGGCAGAGTTTATTTAGCTTCAAATGAAGTATTTCCACTGTAAGATTGGTGCTGCCTTCTTGTCAGTGTTTATCTACTGGTCAGCAGTTTTAGGTCTGGTTGTGGTCATCTCTCCAAGGCAACAATATCTCCCAAGATCATCTACAGACAATTTTCTCTCTGAAGTTTGACTCAAACCATTTGTACTGCTTCATCTAAATGTGCTGTTTCTCGTTTCAAAGCAGTAATTTTAAGTACAGTTGAGCAAAGGAAAACTGAAAGACATAAAATTATTTGTCTCCACCAAGCCTAGTCCCCTTTCTCCAAAAAACCTGCATTAAAGTTTACTTTATATTAAGAGTTGTATGAACAGCTAAACGAAACAGCTAAACAGCGAAAGACACTTTTTAGAGCCCCTCCTAGGAACTAGACTGCTGATAATAAGAAAAAATACACTAGTGAATTTTTTTTTTTTTTTTGGAAACAGCTACAGTACCCACAAGTAATGTGTTTTCTTCTAAAGCTTTATTAGAATGGTCACAATAGCTTAATTTCTTCTTGCTGTATTTCCATAGAAGTACAGAAAGCACAAGAGCCTCCAGATCAGACAATTTCCTTGAAGAATAAGCTAAAGAGATTTTTCTTAAAAAAACAAAAAAAACCAAAAAAAACCACCTACAGTGACTACTGTACCTAGAAAACTAACGCAAGCAAATGCAATAGAAGAAAACTTCCCTACAGAGCTGTCTGCATAGCTCCTTCCCTCTGCAGTGGGAAGAATATGACAGTATTTTATAATACAAATTTAAGATGGTAGAAAAAAAAAAAATAAATGTTTCTCTTACATTTTTAACCCAAGATCTACCACCTAGTTCCAGGAAGAACATACTTCTGAACCCTATAGGCAACACAGAACCAAGAGATACTATTTCAGACAAATGCCACAAGCAGCATCTTCAACAGCTTTTTACTCAATGCTGCTGAACAGGATGTGCAGTAAGAGGGTGCTCAGCCACCTAACTACGCAGTCCTGTTGAGGAGAGTTTGCCTGAAAGTTCCCAAGGGTCATTTACAATCTGTTACATCTTAAGAGAAAGGCTTGAAACATTGACAAGTATGAGCTTTGATTTACTAGATGCTAAGTGAACCATTTTTAAAGCTACTTCTGAAATGCAGTTATGGCTGTATCATTCAGAAGTCCTCAAGAGGTCATATATGCAAAGTGAACTCAAGTGCTGCATTTTCAGTTGTTAGCACTGTGTTAACATTCACATAAAAGGGTGTATACTGTTTGTTGCGCGAGGATGTGCTTAAAGAGCAGCTGATCAGCTTGGTAGTTAGATTTCATGACTGATTAAAACATCCTGGTAAATTATAAGGCCATCTGAATTTGTTTTTTTGCTTTATTTTGTAAAATCATCAAGTTTCCCTCCAGAAATTTTTGCCAGCACCACGCCTACTTACCTTTTAGTCTTGAATTCCCTGTTGTTTCCTTAACCTATTTCCTCCTAACTATTTATTTAGCATAGTTTCAGACTAAAATGATTTTCTTATTTATATCCCAGATAAAATCCAGAACCAATGCTGTTGAACCACTTTTGCTTCTTTGTGTCAGCAAATATAGCGCTTTTCCAGCACTACTCTATTAGCATACACTAGTAGCTTAATCAGACGACTAACACGCTGAAAACAGAAGCTTTGGTACTAAAAAAAAAGTTTCCACTGCTGTACTTATTACTGGAGTCAAACACTTGTATTACTCTGTCGTGTTCTCCCTGCTCTCAGGAGCCAAGAGACTTCTAACACAAATGCAGAAAGACGCCTTTGAAAACTTGGCACACCCACCACACGAGGGAGTGCTTGGCTGCTTTGTTTCAAAGCTACCGAGCAGCTAATACAAGTGCTGAACAAGCCACCTCTCCCAGCCTCTCGGCGATAGAGCATCCAGCTCATCCTGTTCCTTCTCTGGAAGTTTTAAACACACATTAGTAGGGTATGCAGACCAAATAGGTAACCGAAAATTTCAGGCAATCTCTTTTTTCACTAAAAGACAATCTGAGTTTAAAGTGTTAAATATCAAACACTGCAAGCACCTGAACTGCAGAAGCATTCTCAGTATAAGGCATAACTTAATGAGTTCTGTGAAAGACACTAGTTAAAGGTGAAAGTTTAACAGTACAACCTCTCCTCCAATTCACTTAACAAGTAAACTGACATATGAAGCATCCCCACCAGTTAACTGATAGCTTAGGACAAAGAACTTAAAAGTGTAATTCAATTTCAGATGAAGGTAACTGAAGTACCTTTCTAAATTAAACCAAAGTAGAATACTTAAGTTTGATTAATAATGCATCTGAAAAATCTACTAAGTTTGAAAAACTTCATCTTATAATGCAAAAGTTCAAAGAACAAAATCACACTCAAGAAAGTTAAGAGATTCAAGTAATAGCAAATACCTTCATGCATTTTCTTTCCATACAGAATAAAAAAAAAGGTAAGGCAGGGTTTTTTTTTTTAAAAAAAAAAAAACACTAGGATTTCAGTATGATGATTTTCCAGAAATCTCATCACTGTTCCAACTTAGGCTCAAAAAATTCCATTGCGAAATACAGGAATATGACCATTAAGAACAGAAGTACCACAAAATACTGAATAACATTTCATATTTATTATTCTCATCAGTATTTTACAGGATAGAATGTTTCTGAAGCTAAATAAAGCCTAAGAGCTGAAATTGTCAACAAAAAATACCTAAGAATTCTCACTGGGTCCTTTTTTTTTTTTTTTTTTGAAACAAAAGCTGAACTTCAGCAATGTACGTTATACCTTCAGCACTACTCCTTCAAGCACCAAATTATCTACTTGAAATCAAGGACTGCTTATTTTCTAGTATTATTTTCCTGCCAACACTCAGAAATACTCATTTATGCCAGACACTTAACTAAGAATAACTTAGTTTAAATTCAGGTTTCTTCCTCTGTGTTCAAAGCTAAGCAGTACAGATTCATTGAAGTACTGTTTGAACAAGCCAATATCCTTTCTTTTTAAACAGTAAGAAGTCAAGTTCTCAGCAGGTTTACACTGGACAGCATGAAAGGCAGTAGAAAGCCTGAAGCTGTAAACACTGGTTAGAAGAAACACCAAGGACAACATTAAAAGCCTATATTATCTAAAGGCTCTCATTTCAATTCACCCCTTGGACCTGCATCATTTTTTAGGTATCTTCCAAAACGTCAAAGCAGTGAAGATGCTGTGTTACCTGACTGACACACCGAAGCACAAGCAGTGCTGTCTTTTATGCAGTGCCACATGAAGATCAACCTAAAAACTGAAATTAATCACAGCCAACAATGAAGCCAAGCCAAAGAGGCCACAGGAAAGATCAGTAAGCAGCACAAGCAGTTACAAGTCCAACTTCATGAGTATGGTAAGTTTGATGAAGAGTTTCAGGTACAGAAACATGAAATTTGTCCAACTGAGTTGTCTTGATTTGCAGCTGAAAAAAAAATCAGAATACTCCACAATGCACTAGGCTAATCCTTCTGATTAACAAGACCACAGAGCACTGTGTCACAACAACAGCAGCACCAGCTGCTACCTACCAGCTCCGTTTCAAAGTAAATTAGCTCAGAAACCAGTACTGTCAAAGGAGCACAGTTTAAGCCATTGATATTACTGTTGTTATCACAACACTGAATGAGGCTAGGAAACACACACCTGGATCACCATGACATCATCACTTGACGCATCTGATGCAAGTCCCTCAGCCATAATACTGCACCTAAAATTGTACTTCTCTAATTAGTACTAGGAGTAAGTATTGAATACCAACACTACTGTCTTCTCACTGTTCTCCTTCAAATAGAAACCACAGTTCAGGTTTCACAGTCCTTTCAAGTTAGTAATGCTTTCAAACTTTAATAAAGTATTAAAGAACACATGAACGTCCCACATCATTATAAAGGGACACAATTTGCAAGACCCAAAACTTACACGAGTTTCTTGCACATTACTGCAATCTCTGACAAGAGTGGGTTTCAATTTGCTTACAAAGAAGTGAAAGGAATTGTATCCTGCATTTATCCCAATCATAAAAAGCATCTGTTGAATTGAACATTGATGAAGGTGACATTATGATTTACTATATATACACTAAGTGTTAAACATTAAGTTCCTATGCTACACATAGAGGTCAACCCTAATGCAGTTAGGACATACAAGTTAACATTAACCACCTAACCACTTAAAAAATAGTTTGTTTCGCCAACTATTTCTTTGTTTTGAGTAGTAAGAGCTGACCAAGCAGGCAACTTAACTGAATCCCTGGAAAAGACTTCGCAGGTTACATCAAGCATTTTTGTTATTTTATTTATAGAAATGAAACTTAAATTTTTAACAGTCAAAAACAGTGTAATCCCTGCAAAGCCATGAAAAGTGAAGTCAAAGCATAAAGAATCAAACACTACTGAGTAATTTAAGTAAAACAAGTTATTACATCTGCAAGTATGAGTTACTTCCAGGTGTGCATGTTATGCAATAAATCACACGGTTCACTACAGAAAAGCACAGTTAATGTCATTAAGTTCCTTCCAGTATCATTAAAAAACAAGTACACAGAATCAGAGTAAAGTCATTTATAATATACTACATTGACAGGCTTAAAAACAAGTCTGTATGAATAACACTCAGAAGGCTTGTTTGAAGACTTCTACAGAATTATTCCTGCACTCCAGACAATAGGACAGTGCTTTAACCACCAGCTAAATAGACCAATTTTTCAGTGCTTGTAGGAAGAATGTGCAACAGCAAAGTTCAAAATGATGACTACTACCCTTCTGCTACTACAGACTGGGTCCCCAGGCCTTAACTGAGACCACAATGTAATAGCAGTGAAGTTTAAAATACGAACTTACCTTACAAATTAAAAAGCTAATGCTAAGAACAGATATCCTTCCTCATCTATCCTCACAAAAAAAAAAAATAATAAAAAAAAAATAACAACCCACAAAAACTCAATGCTTCAGAAAAGGAAGTAGAAATTTTTCCAGAGAAAATACTTCATCTCAACGAATCTAACACTTGTTTGGGCACATTACAATGCAGCATTGTCACCAGATGTCTCTTCTTAGATACTATACAACCAGAGAGCATGGGACAAACAGATCATGCCTTAAATTTCTCCTAACATCCCAGTGACTGTATACGTGAGTACACTGAGTTATGACTGATGTGATTAGAAATAATACTGCAGATAACACTTAAAATGGAAGCCCAACCTTGATGATGATGCATCCAAATCTCAACTTTGATCAGGACACATTCAATTCCTTGTATGTTTTCCACTTTCAGCTGTGATCAGAATCCTTTGAATTTATTACCATAGTTCTTCAACATAACCAATATCAAAAAATGAACAAGATCTTAGTATTAAGAACTGTCTTCATACAAACACTAATTTCAAGCATATAAACTACAGCTGTGTCAACCATTTTCTAGATATATTGTAGTTTTCCAGAACCATAGTTCTAGGCATCTGCTGAGCTGCATGCCGCATTTGTTATCTGCACTGTCTACAACCAAACGGTAACAAGACAACACTTCCAAGTATCTAGGAAATCAGAATCTGCAGAGAGCAAAATGAAGTACGTTCATACTCCCAGAGCACGTGAACCCGTGGAAGGAAACCTCACCTCAAAACTACATTTATTTATTGGACATGATGCAAATGAGAAAGAGGTTCTGAGATGGTGCACAAGAGGATCAGGCTTTTGTGAACTCGATAATAGTGTAGTCAGACTGAATCTAAAAAACAGGCCCACATAATAATCAACAATGATCTGAAAAAACTGTCACCATCTTCAGAAGGCAGGAAGCTTGTGAGCAGAAAGCAATGCAGGAAAATAACTTCAGGTGGGGAACACCTTCTATTGAATGGAACAGTGAATTAACCAGGCTTAATTTCAACTATACAAGTTAACAGCTGTGAAATACTGATTCACACTAGACTCATCTTATCTCATTTTCTAGGCAATACAGGCTGGCATATTATGCCATAAACATAAGGTCAATACACCTACATTATTAGTAGCTTAAATATGATACTTGAAAAGACGATGAGAAAAACAGACTTGTCAACAATTAGATTTGTTTAGAGAAAAACAAATTTTATAAGCTCATGAGAACCCTACACACTCTTTGAAGAAAAAAAGTTTTACGTTCATTCAAAGTGGCAGCTATTACTTTACCTTCCATTTCCTCATCAGCTGCTGAATCAATCTGTCTTGAAGGCGCAGAGACTCACAGAGACTCCTACAGAACTTTCAGCTTTTTTTTTTTTTTTAATGTTAATTATGCACAGTTTGGGAAAGAGTTACCTGCTGCACTTAAAAATGCAAAAGAACTTAAAAAATAGCTATTAAAAAACAGACTATAAGAATTCACTTATACTGCTTTGTTGAGACCACGGTCTCTGTACAACTTCGAACAATGTGCTAGTTAAACAACAGCTGCTCTAAAAATAGTGTCTCCTACTTTATGATGTTGGCTCATGCTGTCAGTGGTGGATGCTGGTGGTATGGCAGCAGAGCAGAACCTCTCCACATCCTGCTACATTTTACTGCTGTGCAACTGATGGCAGCAAAGGGGCGCTCTGACATAACAGCAACTGACATGGAAGTGCAGATGAAGTAAAGGTGTGGAAATGAATTTCTTCATATGGAATTAACTGTACCCACTGATAACCACTTATGTCTGCTGAACATTTATTAAGACCAACCAGTGGATGTGAGCACAGCAATGAGGTGAGTAATGCGTTTCAGCAGTGACAACAGTGGGTCACCTCCAGCGGTGCGGATTCTTTTATGAGCATGGCGTGCAGGTTCTTGCTCATCACCAGTGAAAATGCGTAGCTAGTGGTAGTGCCTATGCTGAAAAGTATCTTTCGGTAGATGAGAAATTTTTCTATCAAACAGCATTATTGTACTTGTTATATCAGTTGTAGTTTCCATGGAAATAAATAGGAGGCATTACTTTTGGATTAACTTACAAACATCCACATTAGCCAAAGGGATCCTTGAATTAACAGTGACCCCTAAATATCAGGGTGCAATAGCTCTCTATATCAAAGA
>VXAB01000186.1:434-12682 GCA_013399175.1 Odontophorus gujanensis
AAGGATAGATAACTTCTCTACAAGGACAGGATGAGAGAGCTGGGGCTGTGCAGCCTGGAGAAGAGAATGTTCCAGGAGACCTGAGAGCAGCCTGCCAGTATCTAAAGTGGGGCTGTAAAAAGAAGGGGACAGACTAAACAAGATCTGCTGTGACAGAACAATGGGAAATGGCTTCAAACTAAAGAACGGGAGATTTAGATTGAAAATCAGAAGTTTTTTGCAATGAGGGAGGTGAGGCTCTGGAAAAGGCTGCCCAGAGAGGTGGGGGAGAACTCCATCCTTGGAGGCATTCCAGGTCAGGCTGGATGGAGTTCTGAGCACCTGATTGGTGTGGATGTCCCTGTCCAATGCAGAAGAGCTGGACTAGATGACCTTAAAGGGTCCCTTCCACACACGAGAGGAAACATGAGTGAGCCCTGATGATACGGCAGGAGGCTTCTGAGCTCTTCCAAACCACAGGACCTACCAGCCATTGTCTCTGAGCAAGGGACACCACTTGCAGGTTGGTTTGAGAACTTCCTTTTGCTTCCCACTAAGGTGTGTCAGAGAAGACTGAAGACAAATGCACCCATCCACCAGATTCTAAAGCAAGGAATGGTTTTCAGCTAGCATGCAAGACATTGCACCAGCTATCTACTTCTTAGTAGCACTTTAAGCTTTTATATCACACAGTCGAGAAATCATTATCAAACCAGAAGGATATGATTTTTTTAAAATTCCAACACAAAACTTGTCTCACTTAAAGGACACTTGTTCAGGGCTGTCTAACAGCTGAAATCCATTAAGCACTACAACAACTGTACGTCCTATGACTTTCCAAATGAAGAAGAATCTGAAAGCTAGCATGCAAACAGACCTAAGATAGCTGTTAAAGAAAATTATACACCAAGGAAAGAAAAAACAGCAGAAGTACATTGACAACACGGTTTTATCCTAAATTTGTCTGAATTAGAATTGGAACAGGGCTGAAGCAGTTTCAGCTGATGTAAAACAAGCTTATGTCTTTACCTAGAATGCTCAGCAATCACAATACCTGCAACATGGGCAATTGTGTGCATGAGTACTTCACACCTCTCTTCATGGATCTGAATCTGTCTCTATCTTGACACACCACAAGAGGCAACAGAAACAAGTCCTTACCCTGACTGTGATCAAATAGATTCAGAGAGAGGCAGACACTGCTTTTTGATGTTTCACTACTTCAGTACACCAGTGAGCAGCTACAAGGAAGTAATTTCATGAATATGTAGTGGCCATGTGACCAGAAAGCCATCATTTTTCCCTGATGTTCATCCCTGATAGATTTCCAATACCCTGACTTCTGCTGTAGATGTAGACTTTTTGGCATGTTACAAGTCAGCCTGATCACTGCCCAGTTGAAGCTGTATTTTGACTGGATTTCCCTTCAACTCAGGGTCAGGGGGAAGCACTTGAATTTAAGATCTTCGGTTTCCAACCTCAACCTGTAACATGGGACTGCAGCAAAAAAAAAAAAAATCCGTTTCCTGCTAACACCATAAGCCAATTACAATAAACACACTCCAAACACAAATATATTTCAGGAGATTCTCAGCAGATACTGAACACAGGAAAATTACGTGCACAAAATTCCTAGGCGTCTGACAGAAGAAAGACACTGATTTGTTTCAAAAGTGTAAGTATTTTGACTATTCTTTCCATCTCCGAAGTCACAGTAATCTTTATGTAGATGATTGTTGCTAAAGAATTAGGAACAAACTAAAACAAAAAAAGCAGCTGTGCAAGCATCTCCATTTACATACCAGTCTCCCTCACTGAGGTTAATGAAGAAACAGAAAACAAAGGCCATGGCTCTGAAACTGATTCCAAGCAAAAACTTTTGCCAAGTTTCTCAAGTTTCAGTAGGGTGCATCAGTGAAGGCTCACTCTTGTCACATCAGGAGAGCTGGAGTTCACAAAGAGCAAACCTCAGACCATCTGGGGCAAATGCACTGAGATGCAGACAGAAAAAAAAAATCCAGCTGAATATGAAATGACAAAACAATTTGAAATACATCTTCTTTTAGAGCTTAGGAAAATATCAGTGAAATACTGTATCTATTAGACAATTTTTTATACAATTGGGGTGGGTAGGAATACTATATGTCTCAACTCGTTCCATTTGAAAAATCTGCTCAGAAAAGGAGTTCGAGATGTGGCTCTTTGTGCAGCAGATATTCTGCTGTCTGCTGTGGTTTAGTCTAAGCTGCTGGATGTCTGAGACCCCAGGCAGTTGCTGAGCATGCAGGGGTTGTCTGTGCACAGGGAGGAGGCATAGGACTCACAAAGCCTGAGCAGCAGAGACTGTTGGCATGTTCACACACTCTGCTCATGCCAGTATACCTTGAGCCACTGCACACATACTGCAAAAGCCATCTTCCCCTATGTCTATCTGCATTTCCATGGCTGGGAAGCAAGAGGCCCTGCTCAAGAATTTTGTGCTCCAATATGGAACACAGCAAATAAAGTACCACCCTTTGTAAGCAGAATCACAAAGTTGTAGGATATCCCAAGTTAGAAGGGATCATCAAGTGCAGCCCCTAGCTTCACACAGCACCACTCAAAATCCAAGAGCAATGCCTGAGAACGCTGTCCAAATGCTTCTTGAATTCCAGCAGCTTGGGGCCATACCCACCACCCTGTGTCAGAAAGTACAGAATTATGAAAATAGTACTAACAGCCCCTTCAAAATCTGCTGTGTTCTGATCAGTAAGCCATGACCAATTCATACATGTGCTTTTCTTGACTCTGGGGCATTTAGGCAATATACATAGCCCGTGTGTATGAACTCAGGATTTCTGTAAAATCACTACAACCTGACAACAACATACAAAAAAAAAGAAAAAAAAAGAGAAAGAAAGAAAAAATTTTTTAAAAGTTGAAAATGCGGCCACAAGTCTGGTGCAAATAAACCCACAGCTTGTCTTTCCTTCCAGTGTTAGCCAAATCTTCCGAATAATGGAATAGATTTGTTAACAAATACTAGGAGAGGCCAAAATGGTCAGGATTCAGTCAATCCCATGTGCAATAACCTCTGCCATGAATAAACTTTGGTGCAAAGAGTACACTAAAGGTCACAAAAAAGACAAAAACTGAAATGGAAAAAAAAAAAAAAATCCAGCCTCAAGACACCCTCCATTTTCTGCCTTTCACTGATTTAGTGTTGTGTGCTCACCAGGAACATCCTGCCTGGCAACAACAGCAAATACAGCTTGAAATTTTAACTTTCAAAAGTATCAGGAAAAGAAAAAAGGCTATCTACTATCATTCAAGATTTCAGCAGTTTGAAATTTCAGCCTAATAATCAATCCTGATTTGAAAATTCCAGTAACCTTGAATCATATGGTGGCCAACTTTCACAGAAACAGATAATGCCACATTTAGCACAGCCATGGAGAAGTCAGATAGTATTCTGGTGCTATTTTGTTACATGTGGGAAAAAAAGAAAAAAAAAAACTG
This sequence comes from Odontophorus gujanensis, assembly GCA_013399175.1. Lineage (NCBI taxonomy): Eukaryota > Metazoa > Chordata > Aves > Galliformes > Odontophoridae > Odontophorus > Odontophorus gujanensis. The sequence goes on from VXAB01000186.1 coordinate 3,912, forward strand.
TGTAATTAATGCCCTGATAACAAGGGAAGACTCAGGAGCTCACACAGCACTTGGCTGCTCCGTGCACCTTCACCTGCCTCTTTATGCAGAGGCCAAGAAGGACAAGATGAGAAAGCCACTACTGTTTCCAGTGGGACACAAAGAAAGCTTGATGTAAAAATGTCTAACACTTGAATAGTTCCTTCTACCATGGAGGTGGCAAATAATTAATGCTTGCCATTAGACCTGTCCTGTGAGAAAAGCTGCTGTACCCATCCCAGCTGTCCTACACAAGGCAGGAGTCAGGTGTCATAATTCACCAGCCCGTCTGACAGTCCCACTGCTGCCCAAATGCAGCTATAGATATGGATGCCATAACTGCACCAAGAATTCTCTGGAGTACAGGTCTGGACCACATCTCCTGTGAAGAAAAGTTGAGGGAGATGGGTTTGTTCAGCCTGGAGAAGGGAAGACTCCAAGGAGATCCCTTTCAGTACTTGAAGTGAACTTGAAAGCAGGAGGGGACTAGATTTTTACAGAGTCTGATAGCAACAGGACGAGGGAGAATGGTTTTAAGCTAAAAGATGGGAGTTAAGGTTAGATATTAGGAAGAAATTTTTCACTCAGTGTGGTGAGGCACTGGAACACATTCCCCAGAGATGCTGTGGATGCCCCATCCACAAGGCCATGTTGGATAGGCCCTGGGCAGGGTGGTATAACTGCATAACCACTGAAGAAACTTTTCAGCAGCTTAATTCTCAAACTTAGATTAAAAAGAAAAAAAAAAAAAAAAAAAAAAGAGAGAAAAAAAAAAAAAAAAAGAGAGAGAAAAAAAAAAAGATAAAATCAAACAACATGGATTCCATAAAGCTGTAGACTGGATTGGATATAGCACAAATGAAACCATCACTGCAATGCAACTAGTAAAAAGAGAACTAGCAAAATTAGAGCAAACATTATTAAAAAGGGCTTTTTTGGTGTATGCATGGTTAAGGGAAAATCACTTCTGCTGGGAAAACAACAACCTGACGGCAAACAGCTCACCATGCTTGCAATCCCTAAATGCAAAAGGACAATCTGAATCAGCAGCAGAAATTTACATCAGTATTTGCTGATCCAGCAAAACCTGACTCCCTTCAAAGACTTCATCTCATTATAGTCACTGGAATTACCTCCAAGAATAAAGACAACTCAAGTGAATAAGCATAGCTGAAGTGGTCCTAGAAAATATTTAAGTAAACTCTGGCACCTCTCTAGGAAGGAGTTTCTTTCTCTTTAACCTCTTCACAGACTTGAATAAATACACCTGTTTCACTTGACTGTCTTGACTCCACAGAGTTTGATTTTTAATTTTTATATGTACTTCACAGCCACTTCTTCCTGGATGTTATGAACTCCACCATCGCATCTGTATGTGCATACATACAAGTTCTAGATAGACATCACAGCTGCAATGAAATGCAGCTAACACATCTTCTGAGTCCCATTCTCCAAGCACGTCAGTCCCTCCACACAGCTCTTCCTCATCCTCTGACTGACTTTCTGGCTGTACAGTGTCACAGCATGCAAGTTTATATTGGGAGGTGATGTTTTCCTCTCCATAACCTTCATTTTTCCCCCCCACAGTCATTCTGGTTTTGACTCTTTCCCGTGCAAGTTTAGATCCTCAAAAGCTTCAGTCATTTGTAAATTTGCCACACAGAGCTCCCCAAGGAAGAGCTAAGAGAATGACATCAATATCCCCTGTTCAGTTCCTTACTTAGGGTGAGAGGAGTCATGGGGATTTCTGTCAATAGAGGACCCAGCTAGCAGCTAACTTCTGCTCTGAGCCAGGGCAGGTTCAAGTTCCAAAGTCTATTCACGAAGTTCCAAGGGTGTAGTCTGGAGTAAGACAAGATCCCAACACCCTGTTCAGGAAAGGAAGCAGTTTCATGCCAGAGTACTTAACCAGAAGTGTCCTGTGACCAGCAGTACTCAACACTGGCTAGCAGGAATAGGGTCCCACACGTGGCCAGAGGAATCCCACAACTCAGCCCTCAAAGAAAGGGAAACTAAGACCATCAGTTGCCTGGAAAACTATTAGATCTACACTGTGGTTATGAAAACTTGGAAAGCTGTAGCCTGACAGGGAGCCCCTGTAGCTTCCCAGGCATTTCTTCATCTCTTCTCTCCTGAAGCCAGGTCCCTCCAATGACCTTCCTATCCATTCCTCAAAAAGTGACAGGCAATTCAGGAGAACATGAGATCTGCTTCCCAGAACAGCATCCTGATTCCTCTGCCATTTCTCCCTTCCCTGTCAGCTCCTACCTTTTTGTTAGCCTTCCTCTGTATTAGGCTTTCCTGGAAGCTGATGTCACAGTGCTCTGTAAAGGAGCATACTCACGTGTGCCTGCCTGTAACGCTTAGAGAGATTTTACTCATTCACAATGGGAGGCCATGGCTTTTTCTGGTGATGCAGTTACTCCTAGAATTTACAAACCCTCAAGGTGAGACTGATTGACTCAGTAGCTCACACTACACAGGGCTTCAACACAGGCAGGACATCTGTGTGACACAGGCACCAGATATCAACAGGATGGTCTGCTGTGTTGGCAAAGGGTATCAGCAGGAAAGCAGGACCAAGAGGGCAGAACAGACAGATACTTTTCTCCTTCACAGCAGGATGCCACTGAGAACAGTTCAGGCAATGCAACTGGTGATCACTGGTCCAGGCCTCAGATGGGGCCAGAGCTGTGGACATTGTGTCTGACCAAGCTTAGTAGAGCTTGTTATCAGCTGTGGGTTCAACAATTAACATTTATAGAAGGGAAGCTAAATCAAAAGTACTTCACAGGCTTTCCTTGCAATCTCATAGAGCAGAGGCCCTGGAAGTTGCATAGCCTTTAACCATAAGAGGAAGCTCTTTACAGCACATACTTGTCATGTGCTGCACTTCCTTCTGCCTTGCAACCAACTTCTGAGGCACTTTTGCCCACAGCACTTTCAGACTCTGACTAGCAATGTGTGTGGCTTACTGTTTCTGTCCTGCTGGGAAAGCATACTTCATGGGTATTGAAAAATAGACAGATGAAGAAATACTGTTCATATTACTAGCCCTCATTCAGCTTATTTATTCCTGTTTTCCTTTTCTTGGTCCCTCTTTGGTTTTGCTCCCAACAAACATGTCACTGACACCGTCAGCTTGCATTCACACTTGTGAGTGTAAAGGAATTCACTTGCATTTCCAAATGTAGGTATCTCCCACAGCCAGTAGCAGCACTACAGGAAATGCGTCCTGCAGTTTCAGCAGGCTGCATGTGTTGGCTACTTGGATGCCTAGAAATGTGCTTAACCTGGGGCATCCCCGTGTGAAAATGTGATGATCGTAGAATGGGATGGTTTTACAAGGCACTGGATTGTGCAGATGCACACACATGAGGTTTCTTTTCATTCTCATTAGCATCTCCGCTCCTCTTGTTGGCTTACCCTCTTCAACAGAAGACTGTGATCTAAGTACCTTTAAGCATACTAAGTCTACGGTTAGTCTGTAGTTAAAGAAAAGGCATTTTTCAAAGAACTGATCTCAGCAAACAAAGCATAAACAACTACATCATCATATCATATACAGAGAGCAACATAGGACCATGGTTGCTGAGAATGGAAACAAAACAACCCGTATGAACAAAGGTCTCCCTGCCATGCTAGTTTCAGTTCTCCATTAGTCTACATTACTGAGAAGACACCACACCAGTAAATTTGAAAAATGGTCAGCGCAGCTGTTCTGTGCATGTACTTAAATATGCTAGACCTCTCCTGCAGCAAGAGGATGTGGGTGGGTAACAGACATATGTCCTGTGAGGGAGTTTACCTGAGAGTGTCTTGCTAGACTCTACTGCCCATCTTCTGGCCTCATTTCCCTGCATGGAGCCAGAGTTGTGCTGACAATTTGCAGTAAGCCATTCAGTGTCCCATGTAGCTTTTTCCTCTCATCAGCTGACCAAGTTACAACAGCCTGACTATTCTAGCACAGCCTGTGAACCTGTAACAAAACTCGCCTACTCTGTAATATCTTAGCTGCACATACACAGAAGCAGAAGCAACACCCAAACAGTGTTAATCTCTGCTATAGCAGACACTAACCAGGAGGATGCCAACTTGCATAGTACAAAATCATGCTGAAGCAATACTAACCACAGCAGAATGGGGCCAGCCAATGGCTGTGCCTGTACACCAGAGCTCTCCAGTTTAACAGTGCAGACTGACAAAACAAAGGTCCTGAACTTATCGAGTGACTACTGTGTGCAGACAGATTTCAGCCTGATTCAGCTGATGATGATGTTCACAGAGTGCTGCTACTACCTGCTGGTATTAGCAAATTTTGTGATCCTTTGTCAGGCATAAAAGCGCAAGTATGTTTCCACATCAGCCAAGTTGTGGGGCTTGGACAGGGCTAACCTGCTAAAAGTATGCAAATGTCTACAGATGCAGAACAAAGTGGTTGGTAGAAGACTAATGCCTGGGCATATGATCAACCATCACAAGATGAAGTGTTTGCTCCAAAGGTCATCACTGCCATGTAGGAAAATTACCTATGCATTGTGCAATGCATAGAAGAGGCATGAGAACAGAAATTCACCCAATTCTTCCAACATCTCTTTATAAATCCACTGAAAGTCATATCTCTCTGCAAGAGTACTGGAAAGGGGCCTCCCTCTACTGGTTCCTGAGCTACTCCTGATGGCAACTGTACACTCTTGGCTAGACCTGATCTACAAACAGCAGCTGACAGGACCATGTTCACATTGAGAAGCTCAAGTCCCCATGGACAGGAAAGCAAAGGATTGTGCTGCACTATGGAACTTACACTTGCTGCATTCAGAACCACCAGCCCTTTGCCCCAGCGGAACTGGTCCAGCTTATAAAGAAGCACTATGCCCAGCATGCATTTAAACAGCACAAAGCGCTAAGGGAAACAAGAGTCCTGAGCTTTGTCATGGCTTTGGAGGAGTGATGCTTCAGCAAAAGCATCAGCTCATAGGAACAACTCAGATGAGAGCCACAACTCCTGTCCGGTCTGACATGTGCACCTGTTTCATGATCCCTCTCAGCTAGGAAGCATGGACCTACAGGGAAAGACTCTGTTGAACTCAACTGCTTTTTTGTTGGCTCTCCTGTACCTGCAGAGCCCAGCAGTAAGCAGGACAGAAACCTGCAGAAACATCAGTTCCTTCTCTACCAGCAGCAGCAAGCACTAGGCAGAACACACTGCTCTTTCTGACGCAGGGCCTCACTACCTGACAGCATGTCCGTCCTTGATTTCCTAAAACAAATCCCGCTCATTACAAGGTGGCTCAATCAGATCAATCTCTGCCTTTCTGCCAACCACCTGCTCCTATACATCTTCCTAATCTATGGGGCCATATGCATGTGAAGACACAGCTCAAAGGAGGGAATCTGAAAGCAAAACAGCAAGACTGCTTCCCAGCAGCATCTACTGCTTGAAGTTAAGGAGGTTGACAGTAACTCTCTGCCTAGTTACAGAACAGCCTGCTTTTTGTGTCAGACTCCAGTAGCATGTCCTCTAACCACAAGTGAAAGCAACTGATCCCCTATGAAGGCACATCTGCTCCAAGTACATGTTACAGCAGGGAAAAAAATGACACCTTCAGTTACAAAAACCAATAAAGACTGTCTGATTTGGTTTGCCCCTGTTGCTACCCAGCAAGCTCCCTGCTGTGTTAAAGACTGGTGGCATTTGCTAAAAGAAAATGTCAAGAGTGAGGAGAACAAAACTTGATGCTGAATCACAACAAGTATTCAATGCCACTGGATGAACCAAGGGGTGAGTCCACCTCACTTAACACTCCAGTCAAGGGAAGCATTGCACAGTCTGTAGCTCTATTCATACATGAAACATGAATGCCAGCTTACAGCAGCAGGCATGCACCTCACAACAGCTACCAAGAAATAAAGCACTGTGTCAAAAAGAGTTGATGTAAAAGGACTGACATGGAAGTAGTCTCCCCCTGGTCCTCAGAAGTCAGAAAAAGGTAAAGTTAACTCTGCCCCCTTGTGCATCTGTGTCATGATACAGTCTGCATTTTAAAGATGACATACGTCTCTTCTTCACCATCATTTGTCCCGCGTCTCTGTCACCTGCATCATGGAGTCTTGGGACTCTTCAGTGAACATCTCTTGCCTAGCTACGCAGAGATACTTCCTGCTCAGCAGGATAAGGAAGGGTTGCAGAGTCTTCCCAGGGTCCTCTTCAAACAAAGACACTGAAGTAGCTGGTTAGGCATAAAGGCTGTTCCACACACTCCCCTATATTTGCAGCTGTGAGCCATCAAAAAAGTAGTTTAAGTAGTCTGCTGAAGACAGCAGTGCTGTCCAGCTTGCAACCTCAATGACTGTGACTCCTGCTGCCAAAACAGTGGGAGTTGTTTTATAAATTATGTGATCTCTAATAATGAATTGTCAAAGGCTGGGGAACTTCTCAAAGATGCATCTGGAAGCATTTCAATCTTTTCTCTATTACTGAGAGAATTTCTTCCCTCTTGTTTGAATAAGAGAGTCCTGCTTCGGGACAGCGCTGTGACACTCTTGCAACACAAAATGCCTCTTTCCTTCTGTGTCTGACAAAACAAAAAATTTCCACTCTATATGCTTTAATATAAATATTCATGTATGCATTTACGGCCTTGATTTGGGGGAAAAAATCAGATGTGCAACAGTAGATCTAATTAAGACAGACCCATTCATCAAGTACCTGAGATTTCAGAGCTGTAGACTCACACATGCATGGCTGAAATCAACCCCACAAAGCTCTCGGCAGCTTTTCTCCCGATTTCAGTAAACCAAGTGTGACTCTCTAATCCATCAGTGCATTTCCCCTGCAAACAGCCCCCTTCCTGTTCTCACAGTTCAGGCTCCAGACTCCTCACCTACCATCAACCTGTTTTCTCCAGAAGTAAGGTTTGTGCTGCTACTGCTGCTTCCCACCCCATACACCTCTCCTTCCACCCACTCACAGTCACAGGAATCCCCAGGGACTGGGAAGTAGAGAGGGAGGCAAAAAACCCAATGTGGTCCCCACCTCGCACAGCTTGTGACCTGGGCTGACCGCAAAGTAGTGTGTGGGCCTGCACCAGTACACCTGGGTGTTGAGAGGTTGGTCCCACATCCACAATGTTCCTACCAGGCCAATGAGTGAGTCCTAGGCCATGGTGAGCACCATTGCTTTCTCCTCTGCTCGGCAGTCCTTGGCGAACAACCTCTTTCCTCCTCCTTTACAACACTCCAGGGCCACTTCTCTGCTCAGGATAGAGGTCTCTTCCACTCCTCAGAGGCACAGGTGGGACCTCTGCAGGGACACGGCCAACAGGAGGCTCTCTGCAAGCAGCTGGAGCAGGTTACTGCAGGCACTCAAAGGCAAGAAGCAGGAGCCTGATCTTCTGGAGTGTAGGACGGTGGCAAAGCAGAGCAGTGTGCATGGCCTTCCCCAAGCAGCAATACCATCCAGCCAGGCAACATCTCCCATACCTTCGCACGTGGGAATCTACTGATAATTTTCTGTCCCTCTGTATAAAGATATCTCCCCAGCTGTTTTTTTGTTTGATTGTTTGTTTTCAATTTCAGTTAGCCACAGAACTCATACAAGAAGAATTCCCCACTGTCACTGATGGCAGGGAGATGTCATGTCAGCTGGGAGGAAGTGAACCAAAGCTCTGACACATCCACAGCACCTCTTTCAGCTTCAGAAAGCTGCATGAAAACCTCCAGGCTGGGCTGTCCCCACATTACCATGAGTCCCCACTACAGGCCGCCCTGCCTTGGCCTTGTCGGCCCCACATTCCCCAGCACACCTGAGGGGGCCCACCTCTCCACTTCAATGCCCCAGGAGAAAACAGCTGCCATTACCTTCATCACGCTTGCGCTTGTTGCTCTCAGTGCCAGGAGAGGCGATGCCCAGGATCCCACTGATGGAGTAGGACGAGCCGGCGGAATCAGTGCTGACAGAGGACACCTGGGTGACAGAGCCTGTGGAGGCTGAAAGCAAGGCCAAGTGGTCAGAAAGCAGCCTGCAAGGAATCCTTCTGCTGCCACCGTGTCACCAGCATAGGAGGCCAGGGAAGGCCTCAAGTGGCAGCAACCACTCAACCCCTTGGCTCATGACCTCTGGGGAGCTGATGGGTCTGGGGGCACAGGAGCACAGCAGAGGCACTGATGCTGCAGCCTGCAGCCCAGCCCAGCAGCAAGCCTCGCTGGACCACTGGGTGACACAAGGACAGGGCAGCCAGCCGTAAGTTGCAGGTAGCTGAGAGGCCCCGTGGCTCCTCAAAATCAAACACAAAATAAATCTGTTTTGTTCTGCCTTTTTCTCAGTGAGAAGCAACTGCTAAACTAACAAAGCAGGATGATGTTGCTTAACCTCCTCACAGACTGTTTTGGCATTTCGAAGGGGGAAAGGCCCGTGCTACCGCACTGTGCAAGAATCCGAGTGTGAGCACAGCTCCGTGAGAGCCACCTGGCCTTGCCAACAGCGACCAGCAAGCCATTCTGCAGCCTGGAGAGAACTGAAGCACACACACAACCCGCCCAGCTGTGGCAGCTCTCCCCGCAGAGGCAGCCCCATTGGTCAGGGCACTCCTATGGATCCTGTCTCTCAGGCACTGCATGGTTCCTGGCTAAGCACTTCCCCTGCATTGAAGTTTTGGGAAGTTTTGCTACCTCTTCGCTGAAGATCGCAAATGCACAAAGAATTATGGAAGGGATGGGTGATAGATTAAAAAAAAAAAAAAAAACCACATTCA
>VXAB01000187.1:0-86469 GCA_013399175.1 Odontophorus gujanensis
TACTAGAGGGTCCACACTCGCTTAGGTTAGTCCGAGCTACCGGCCCCCTCTCACACACACACACCACTCGTCACACTCCGGGGAACCCGACCCCGACCGAACGGAAAACCCTTGCCGAAACGGCAGTCACTTACGCGTCCCACGTCTTCGTCCGGACCTTTGTGCACAAAATTTAAGGGGTCGACCGGTCCTTTGCCTTTTTGCTCTTAAATTTCGGATCGTCGGTAGGAGTAAGGCAGAGAATCAAGAGTGGGGCCGCCAGCTCTGGCGGGGCGCCTCCCCAACTCTCAGAACCCAGCCGTTATTCCTATCCGAGTTACGGCACCAGTTGTAATACATTCAATGATTGACTTCATAAATTTCTAGTCTATCACTTCATTTATAACAATGTGACGCCGTCTTAGAGCAGCAGCAGTACGCAAGGCCTCAACCCAGCCTCAGCCCTCAGACACAGGGCGCCGCCGGACGAGACCATGAGGGCGCAGACCCGGGGGGCGGCGGAGGGACACGGGAGCGGCGGCGGCGCCGCTCTTCGGCGCCGAGGCACTGCACCCTCCCCGCAGGGAGACGCGCGGGCGGCCGCTGCGCGCCAACCGCGAGAGTCCGCGGCACGAGCGCTGTGTACGCCGGCGGCACCCCCGCACCCCCGGCCGGATGCGGGAGGTGGTGGCACCCGGCGGCTGCGGCGGGGCGAGGAGGCGGGGGGCGGCGGGGGCGCAGGTGAGCGCGCGGCGTGGTTTCTCTTCCCCCCCTCCATCCCCCGCGTCGCGTCTGCTTCCGGATCGCGCACATCCCTGCTCCGCCGGCGGGCGCCGCGCAGGTAATGGACCGGGGCCGCGCAGCCGCATGGCCCTTCCACTCTTTGGCCCTCTCTCGGCGAGTCCCTGCCCCGCGGTGGGCCCATCTTCCACAGCTCGTGGCTTTTAGCGCACCGCCGGGGGCGGGGGGGCTCCGCGGGGCCGGGAGTTGTATCGCTGCCGTCTGCAGGGCTCCGCTGGTGGTTATTTGCGGGCGCGATTGTGGCAGGGGAGGGCCCGAACGCTGTTGGCTGCGCTCTGTGAGCGGACGTGGGGGTTGCAGGGCAGTGCTACTGGGGGCCGGGTTTGCTTCTGCTGGCGTGATGGATAGCAGATAGCTGCGATTTGATTGTCAAAGACAGATAATCGGAAGCAAACCAACCTGATAAATTGGGTTTTGAGCATTCTTAGCTGCTATCAACAGCGCCAGACGCATTTCTTTTGCACTTTTTGAAGAATAAGAAGGAGCCCTTAATAACTGCACAAGGGAAGCGCTGAATAGGCTGATTCTAGTGCTGACAGTTTGCAGTAAGCAGAGGGAATTGGCACTGCCATTTTCTGTAGGCTTGAGCTTTGCTTGCCTCAGAAATACGCAGAATTCTTCCAAATTCGGTGACCTTATGTTTCTCTGTGATTTATTCACTTGTTTTGTGCTATAGCCATGCGAGATGTTGTGACCCTAAAGGAGCAGAAGTGACCAGGCGCAATTGTGTGTGTATTTACTCATGATGTCATCATCGTAGCATTACTATAGCGTGTGCAACTGATGCTTCAGCAATAATAAAAAAGCACCATTTCTAAAATTCTGGACATGCTTAGGAGAAGATATGGTGTGAGTTTTGGTGCATCTCAAAAGATATTTCAGGTATTTTCAGGTCGGATGTGTGTTCAGAAATAAGCCTGGTGTGTGTATTTTAAAGTTCACTGAGATGCGTGTGCTAACTGAATGTATTCTTTCAGGTACCTCAGCAATAGCTTGCAGTAACAATGGAGGCAGCAATGCGAACTATGTGGTAATAAAAAAAAAACAAAACCATTCCTCACAGTACAGGACACTTCCAGTATTATTCAATGCCTCACATCTCAGAAGATGAAAAGGAGAATGGTTCAGGAAACAATGGAAACACTGAAAAGAAACCTGGGAAAGAGTCCTCAGAAGCTTCTCTTCGTGATCCTATGAAGTCGTACTGCATCTCAGATGCCTCCACTGTGTCTTTGGTGTCCAGGGGAGATGGACATTACCCATGGGGATGTCCTGTGACTCATACACGAGAGAAATTTTATACCATTTGCTCAGACTATGCTTTTTTAAACAGAGTAACATCTATTTGTAAAAGCCCAAGTTCTTCAGTTAGTTCCTGCCTGTCAGGCAGTGCTGCCTTAAATGTTGGAAATAACACACCTAGCTTACTGGGCATTCAAACTGGTGCTTCAGAGATAATCTACAGTGAAGATGCTAACTTGGAAACGTTGTCTGGCAGCCTTGGAAAGCTTCCGCTGGCATGGGAAATTGACAAATCAGAATTCAACAGTGTGACCGCAAATCATAGAAACAAAACAGGTGAGATGGTAATGTGTGATGTGGTAGAGAAAGGTTAAGATGCACTTCTTGAGGAAGTGCTATTGGAGAGCATGTGTATCATTTCAAACAACTTGCTCACCAGCAAAGGAGAAAGTGAGGTAGGAGTAGTGAAAGCCAAATCTAAGCGGCTCTCAAACAGCGCTGTCTTGCACTTAACTATGTGTGGTGGCTTTGGTGGTTCCTTTGTTTAGCAGAATCTAGTAAATTTTGTAGTGATTATTTTTACCTGTTAAATACGCTTCTGTCACTTGAAGAAGCGTCATCAGATACTTCAGAGATGTGTTTGGAAATTAAAGATGTGCTTTATTCATTAGAAGAAGTAAATGAGATGATTACAGGTATCTAGAGAGCATTTTGTTTCTGTAACAAAGTTGTTTATATTTTGATTAACTGTATTTATACAGTGTTAAGGGGCAAGTTCCATTAAAATTGGCTTTGCTGCCTCCTGTGATCTTCCTCTCAGATTGCAGCTATGAATCAAGCACCCGTATCTGCATAGTTTTCTTTGTTTTGTAATCCCTCTGCTTTTTTTTTTTTTTCTTATTCTGTCGGCTAGCTAGTCAGTAGCTGTTTTATCCGCTTCATTATGAAACCAGTTGAGCAAAATATAAGTATTTTTAGCAGATTGCTATTGTATTTTGATATGTACAAGTAGTATCATCAAATAAAAATACGAAGCAGTGGTTACATCTTACACGGTAGTCAATTTTGCCCAAAATACGTGTAGTATATTTTATTTGGATATGGTGGCTTTAAAATGAGAGAAATACTTCCACTATTACTTTTTTGCTTTTCCACTACCTTAGTGGCTTAAACAGGATGTATTATTCTCTCTGACGTTGCCTGTTAGCTTTTATCAGAAAGTGTAGCTGGTTACACAGATGGACTGTGAAAAGCAAATGTTTAATTATATTTTCCTATACATTTAATATTATGTGATGGCAAGTTTTTATTAGGCTGTCTATTAGTCTTGCGACATATTTTCAGCTTTCTGAGAACGTATTTCTGGGACAGCTGTTGTAACTCATCATAGAGTAATCAGATTGACTGCTTTCTCAGATTAGTTGAGCAGATTATTCTTATATAGCAAATAGGTTCTTTGGTGTTTACAGACCGGCTGAAAATCTGGATTATTTGACCCTTCATTGAAGTGTTTAGTCGCAGTTTGCACTCACACAGTTGGCATCTCTTGTTTGAGGTGCATGAGATTTCTAAAAATAGTTAAGGAATAAGGTATAAAAAGTGAGGTATTAAATTGTTTCTGAAATCTTTTTCACAGGCAGCATGAAGAAGCAAGTGGCAAAGAAAAAATCCTCAGACAAAAAGAGCAAACAGTACAAGGAGTGTCCTCAGCTCTCTGCTCTTGAAGATGTGAAGGAGAGGAAGGTGTTGGACCTCCGAAGATGGTAGTATTTATGACATGTATTTAAGATTATCCCCATGCAGTTTGTTGGTAAACACTGTTGCTTGTCTAAAACTTCTTAATGATATCTAATTGTATTTTACTAGAAAGACTGTACGGGCTGTGTGCATTATGCATATGTATTCTGAATCTCGTACTTTCTGAAAGAAGGAAAGAATGAGAGCTTCTCATCTTTGGAAATCCTAAAACCTTTTCTTGTTTTTGTAAACAACTTTTTGTTTCAATATAGAAAGAATTTATGTGGGAGTTAAGTGCTTAAAACAATGCAAGTTCATTGCCATGGTCAGGCAAAAACTAACTTGAATTATAGTACAGATATATCTTACTCCTGAGTTTTCTTTGAACTTTCCAATACTAAGTAAGAATCTGTCAATTCTGTACAGTCTTTGTATATTATGTGAACATAGATCACTTAGTTTAATGGATTCATCAGGTTCTTATCATATGTCTGTGGCATCAGGAATTTGGAGTTAGACTAGAGAATCTGCAACCTGGAATGCCATTTACTAGTAAATCATTGGAAACTCAGTTTACTAAAAATTCCTGTCTTTAGAAAACACATATATAGAACCTGTAGTGTGCTCTTACAGATCATTTCTACAGAACTTCCATGGGGCTGTTAGGAATTTAGCTGCTTTTTATGAGGTAGAATAGTAATGCGTGATGAGCATTAATAAACTTAAATGCTTACTGATGCATTTGCTGTTGCTGTCCATTTAGGTATTGTATTAGCCGACCTCAGTACAAGACTTCTTGTGGAATTTCTTCCCTAGTGTCTTGCTGGAATTTCTTATATAGTACGCTGGGAGCTGGCAGGTGAGTCACACGTGGATGCCCGTTTAACTGTAAAGAATGTAAAATATGGTCTCAATTACTTTATGAAATAAACTTTTTTTTTTTTTTTCAGTTTACCACCTATTACGCAAGAAGAAGCTTTGCATATATTGGGTTTTCAACCCCCATTTGAGGAAATCAGGTTTGGTCCCTTCACTGGAAACACAACTTTAATGAGGTATGCTTAGTTGTTTTGATGCTACCAAGTAGTTATTATATGGAAAACTAATGTGATGTAAACTGAATCATGAAACATCTAAAGATACAGCAGTAATTCATTTATTAAAAAAGGAAAGAAGTTGTGGCTGGCACAAGTTAGAGCAGCAGAGCATACGTGGGTGCTCTAAGAATGTCTAGAAGAGTTTTTATGCTAACTGTTATGTATGATGTGATGTTACAAAGATCATGAGAACACGAATTAAAATGTTTAATTTTTTTAATTCAATTTGACTAGTGGATTCACTCCACTGAATACAGTTTCCTGGTTAGGAAATTTATTGACTGTCATTTCCTGTTTTTGAAAATGGCACTTGTTATTATAGTAGCTTTTGTAAAAAATAAAATTGAGAATTGAAAATGAGATAGCAAAGATACAGAAGAACTCACTGCAACAGAACCCTTCAGGATGAGTTTGAGGGGGAAAGGTGGGGATGGAGTCTCAGAAGCCCTGGACTTTTAAATTTGTCTTGATTCTGCTCTGCTGCTTTCTGATCTTGAGAAATAAGGTCCAAAATCTACGTACTTTCTTTGTTTTACGAAACTCATAAAGAGCTTTTAGAATTAAACAAGGCTATGAGAATTGAATGTCTTGAAAAGGCCTTGGTGTGTTAACCCTCGTGCCAAAGATTTAAAAGTTTTGGTGCGAGATTGAAAAAATTTACAGTTTTCTTAATAGCTTTATGAATCATATTTCATCTATTTGATATTTTTTAAAGGCGATATATGTGGTTTGGCACAGAATGTGGGTGCTGGATTTGAAAATGTGGCAGCAGGCTGTTCTTAAGTAGTGGCATACTGTCTAGATCATTGAAGAGAGTCATGAAAACTTCCTTCTCTGCTTGAGAAGACTCAGAACCAGATTTTTTTTCTCTGTCAGGAATATATCAACTCTTATAAAACAAGCTTATAGGAAATTCCGCCTCTTTATGGTAACGATCTGCACAGCAAAAAGTATAACTTGGCATTCTTCTTTCTTTTTGTCTGTGAGTGCCCTAAGTGCTACAGAAAAACACTCTTTTAGGTTTTTTTTTTTCTGGTCAATTTTTATGCGTGTGGCTGACTGAAGAGCAGGATGGCTGAGAGACAAACCCAGCCTAACATAATTTTATGATTGAGGTATTATCTTGGATGTGAATTTCAATATTCTAATACTGCAAACTGAAGTGAGTGTCTGAGACAGACCTGCTGTCGCTTGCTGTTGTGAGGAGTTCTGGCTCTGGACTCTTGTAATGCTTTGGGAATGCAAAGTAAATGACAGAAGCCCAGTGTGATATGCAGAAACTCCCACTGAAGTCTCTTGCCTTGTAATGTCTTAGAAGGCTCCCATGTTGTACCTTACAAATCATGGTTGGAACTTGGCGGTTCAGAACTTGGGCCTTTCTGAAGGCAGAGTTACTGAAAATTGTATGTGAGTGGGCTGAACAGGATAGGACCAATATTTCTAAATCCAAGGCTTTGCTAATTATGAGTCCGTACAAGGTCTGAAAAAGCAAGGGAAAAGTCTTTGAATATTTATTTGCCTTCCTAGAATGGTTTGTCTGTGTTACGATCATCTACAATCCATATACTAGTATTGTGGGTACTTAGTAGCACACCGAATCTTCCTTTCTAAACTGCCAAGCAGGGAGAAGTGAGAAAAAAGAAAATTGCATTTCATAACCCTTGAGTTATCTTTAAACTTATTGTTTCAGATGGTTTAGGCAAATAAATGATCACTTTCATATCAAGGGATGCTCATATGTTCTGTATAAACCTCATGGGAAGAACAAGACAGCAGGAGAAACCGGTAAGTGGCTAATCCTAAAGCATTCACCCTGTGGTATGTAAATAGAAAAAAATGTGCAATGCGCAGCATTTGGCAGGGCTAATTATTGAGTATTTGTTCTGCTTCAGGTAAACTATCAAATAGCTCCAAATTGCCTGATTTGTTTTTTATTTCACTTTTCCTTGTATTTTGTCAATGCTTACATTTGAAATTAAAAAAGAAAATAAGACATTTATTGCTATAAAGTTTTAAGGTAGTCAAGTTTCCTGGAGGAGGTGTTTGCTGTAATACTGGAGAAGTAGCAGTTTTTTATTTCAACATTTTGGAAATCTCTGTATAAAAATTTAGAATGTACAGTATCAAAGCACTAATATAATAACTAGATTAAATGCTTCATACTTGTAAAAATAATTTTCTGAAGTTGATGTGCTCATGAATAGTGATGGTTGTACACTATGACAGTGATAGCATAAGGGGGGAGTGGTTTTAAACTAAGGTGGGAGGTTTAGGTAAAGTATTAGGAGGAAGTTTTTCACTAAGAGAGTGATGATGCACTGGAACAGGTTTCCCGGAGAGGCTGTGGATGCTCCATCTCTGGAGGCATTCAAGACCTGGCTGGATGTGGCTCTGGGCAGCCCGCTCTAGTGGTTGGCGACCCCTCTCATGGCAGGGGGGTTGAAACTACATGATCTTTGAGGTCCTTTTCAATCCAGGCCATTCCATGATTCTATGATTTATTGTGCCTGCCTTTAGCTAACATATACCTCTGAATGTTATATGACTATTTTCAACAAGGTGCTGGCACTGCATTTTCATGCATGATTTTAAATGTGCTATCTGTAGAGAAGCTATGCTTTTATGTACAATTATTAGCCTTTTGTTTATTGAGAGTATTTAGTTACTAAATGTAGAGATAGTTTAATCAGGCCCTGGGCAACTTGATGTAGCTGTAGTTGTCCCTGTTCGCTGGGGGGGAATTGTACTATATGACGTTTAAAGGTCCCTTCCAACTCTATGGATTCTATGATGAACCGTGCTGAAAAGTTATGGTCCTGGTTATTAAAGTGGGAATCACAGCAAACTGCTCTTCACTCTTTAATTTCAGTACAAGCAGGTACTTCTTGTTCTCAAAATTCTTCAATGGCATGCCATGTTTCAGAAACTCTTGTAGTATTTTCTGAAGTGGAGCACTGTAGTCACATTACTGAATATGATACTTCAAGTAGGGACATCCTGAGACTATGAAACTCCAAGTGCTTGAAAGCTTTCAATCGGTGTCATGTAACTTATCTGATTTGGAGCAGTGGAATTGCTTTATGTTGCTGTGCTTATTTCCTATGTTGAAATGCTCCTTTTTGTCAGAAAAAGTAATTTTAATATGATTTTGATGTAAATACACTGCATACTTTATATTGTGTTCCCTTGTCACAGTCTTTGGGAGATGTTAACTTCTTTTGTACCAGGATGGAAATAAAATACAAGGTTAAAAGTTTTAAATCAATGCTATTTTGCATGCGTCTGTCAGAGCACATACTCCAATTAAAAATAAATACATACTGATGCCACTATTTGATAGTAGGAAGTGCAACTTTGTTTTTTAGCAGAGTATGTTATGCAGGATCCAAAGCACTCTGAACTGTAACATTAACTTTCTTTTGTAGCTGTGGGGGCCCTTGCAAAGCTAACGCGTGGACTAAAAGATGAATCAATGGCCTACATCTACCATTGCCAAAACCATTACTTTTGCCCAATTGGATTTGAAGCAACTCCAGTAAAAGCTAGTAAAGCATACAGGTAAGATTAGATGCTTATGCTTATTTTAGTGGAGAAATATACAGAAAAACTCACTGCAAGGTGATACCATTTTCCTCCCTAAATAGTGTTTCAGTGTATGTTGTGAAAGCATTTATGTCTGAACTAGCAAAACACTGTATATTTTTAAAGGATTGCATTAAAGCTAAAAAATTCTGAAGTCGCTTAAAGATGTATATTTGTACAGTGTAGTTATTTACATGAAGGACAAGTAGCTAGTCTGAAAAATAAAACCATACAGACTTAAAAAAAACAAGGTGAAAGTGCATGTATGGGTTAGGGACTAAAAGCAAAAAGCTTTGCTGTGGTACTAATCCATTGTGGATTGTGATGAAATCTGCAATTGCTGAAACAACTATTTGTGTATGGTAAGAACAGGGGATCTTGTAGTGCTGCAGTATTGTGATTACGTATGTTTGCAGTGTTGACTAAAAATGGTGACAAAGTTGGAGTGTAAGGCTTAGAAAAGTAAGTAAAGCTATCTGAATAATTTGTTACCCAGGATCTTGAAAAGAGGGACATTGAGAAGCTTAAAGAGATTTCTGGGCTATCGTAGTATGTTTGGCTTTTATAAATGACTATTGTAATGCTGAATCACTCTGGAAGACCAGGAGAAATGTACTATGATGGTTGTTTTAGAAAAAAAACAGGATGATTTGAGTAATTTCAGATTTGTCAGTAATTTGACGCTATTCAGGGTAAAATAATGGGACAGTCAGTATGAGTTTCGATTAAATATAGGTTTAAAAAGCAGATGATGGCATTGATATATATACTGAGATTAGGTAAAATCCTGCATAAAACCACAGATTTCCTCATGATTGACATTTGTCAGCCTTCTCAAACTTTGTCTGAGATTTTGTAAGGTTATTACCTTACAACTTACTACCTAGCATGATATGCTAGAAGTAGTTTTTTTTTTTTTCTTTGCGCATCATTCACTCTAGCTCTGTTTCATTCACTGTTAACTCTACTTTTATAATTGAGTGGTAGTTGTATGGATTCAATAAAGCGTAATTATCTGAATCTAATCTATTCCTGGTGCAAGGCTGTGACCAAGGGATTAATGAAAACTTGTCAGAATCATGGAATCATTAAGGTTGGAAAAGACCACTGAGATCATCTAGTCCAACTGCTGACCCATCACCATCATGCCCACTTAGCCACATCCCTCAGTGCCCCATCTATTCTTTTTTTTGAAAACCTCAAGGGATGGTGACTTCACCTCTTCTCTGGGCAGCCTGTTCCAATGCCTCACCACTTCTCTGGAGAAGAAATTTTTCCTAATATCCATCCTGAACCTTCCCACGTGCAACTTGAGGCTGTTACTTTTCATTCTGTCACTGTTACCTAGGAGAAGAGGCCAATCCCCACCTCACTACTACCTCCTTTCAGGTAATTGTAGAGAGTGATAAGGTCTCCCCTGAACCTCCTCCAAGCTAAACAATTCCAGTTCCTTCAGCCGTTTCTTGCAAGTCTTGTGCTTTATACTCCTCACTAACTTCATTGCCCTTCTCTGGACATGCTCCAGGGCCTCAGTCTTTCTTGTAGCGAAGGGTCCAAAACTGAACATAGCACTCGAGGTGTGGCCTTCCTTGTGTTGAGTACAGAGGGTCAGTCACCAGCCTAGTCCTGCTGGCTTCAGTGTTTCTCATACAAGCCAGGTTGCCATTGGTCTTCTTGGCCACCTGGAAACACTTCTGGCTCATGTTTATTTGGCTATCAGATAGCACCCACAGGTCCTTTTCCACACAGCCTTCCAGCCACTCTGCCCCAAGTGTGTAGTTTCATGGGGTTGTTGTGACCAGAGTGCAGTCCCCAGCACTTGTAAAGATCAAGTGAGAATATGTAAGGTGGTTGGTGATTTTTTTTTTTTTTTTGTTCATTCACTGGAATGCTGTGAGTGAGTGAGATGAGTGTGGAAAACATGGCCCAGATAGAAGTTCAGGATGTTAATCTGCTTAAGATTACCTAACAGTTAATGGCTTGCTTACTCCAGCACTTACTGAGAGTATTCACTGGAAGAGCAAAGGAGTTAAAATAAATAAATGTAATGTGCAAATTAGATTGAAAGCACAGTTAAAATAGTATTGTGTTCTAGTGTGTGGAAATTTCTGATACCTTATGAATCTAGTTTGAATTTATATTGCTTAGTAGTGAACAAAAGCAGTGATCGTAGTACCCGTGATTGAAATGGATTCTCAGTCACTACTGTTATTATTTTTAAGTCATTACTGGATTTCTTAACAACAGATCTCTCCTGAAGATATAATATGAAGTAATGAGTTCAAAGAGCTTTTACAGCCTTATTTTAGGCTAGGGCTCAAACCGCAGGAGCATCCTGTTTTCTTTGTATCTTCTAACATCTTGCTTTGAAAAATCATGTTAGTACTCTAGAGGCATTGTCACTAGATTTTGTAGTAATTCTTGTATAACTTTTTTTCTTTTTGCACTCTAGTTGTGAGAAAAGCTTTTGATTAACTATAATACTAAGGAACACTTAAGCTTCAAAAGAAATGGGGAGATAGGTTGCTAGGTTGAGCTTAGTAGACAGTTCTTAGGTCAACCATAGACTTCCTATGATCTTAGGTTGCTGGATTTGGACTCGGGAGACCTGGGTTCAGTTCCCAGTTCAACCACAGACTTCCGTTGTGATTTTAGGTAAGTCAATCCTGTGTCTCAGTTTCCCAGGTGTGGGATGATGGCATACATTGTTACTTTACAGGGAATGTTTGGAAAACAAATAGTTGCAAGCAGTAAGGCCACATGGTGTTTAATTACCTAGGTAGGAACATTTCAGTTTTTGTTACTGTTGAAACTAAAGCAGTTTTCCATTGGATAATTACACACTGGAAGTCACAGAACAGCCTCTGTATCTCTTCAGTCTGCCCTAATATGTCTGTCACAAATTTTCCCTGAAACAGTTACTAAAGGCCTTGAATTTCTTGAAAGTTGCTCACAAATCTTAATTACTATCAGTTGAGGGGTTTGTTTCTTTCTTTTCTTTTTTATTTATTTATTTTTTTTCTTGTAGGTGCTTATGAGGGAGTGACTGAAGTTAAGAGTTAGTTTCATATGTTACCAAAGTTCTTTTAATAATAACTGTTAGGTGGGCTGTAGTTTAAAAATAGTGGAAGGAGCTAATTGATGGCTCTGTTAAAAGTCAAAACTGGGGAGTAAAATGTTTCTTCCACCCTCTCATGGCTTTTCACAACTCTTATTTGAAGTCTTATAGTGTAAGATCTAATGTAAACAAACATAGATTGTCTTTCAACTGAGTAATGCTGTTTTTATAGAAGATCTGTCTTTTCCCCAAAGAATAAGCCATAGTACTTCTATTTTGCTTCTATGACTTGTGAAACATAAAGCTTCCCTGTAGGCAATTGTAAATGCTGTAACACGAGAAGTGATTTTTAGTTTGGCTGAGAAGACAATTGTACAATTAGAAAATCCTTTAAAAACAAACAAAAAGATACATGTAACATTTCTGTAATATATATAATGTTATAGTGATTTTAATCTTTTTTTCCATTTAGTAATCTTTTTTTTTCCATTTAGTATGCACAATAAGCCTTACTAGCATTATATCTTCTATTGAACAGAGGTCGTGTTTTGCAGCAAGAAGTAGAATATTGGATCTTAATTGGAGAACCGAGCAGAAAACATCCAACAATACACTGTAAAAGGTATGTTACTTCATAAGAATTTTTAGATTATGCATTTTAAAAGAGTAAGCAGTTTGTATGTATCTTCTAAGGGCCACTAACAGGCTTACTATTTCTATAGAATGAATATACTGTAGTTTTAAGAGAAGCAGGCGTTTTAATGAGAAACTTCATATTGATTTCAGGGCTAGCTTTGCAATTTTAGGTGTGTCAGGACACATGAAAACCAAAACCTATTTCTCTTAGATGTGGCAGCTTTTATTAGTCAGGGAAAGAAGACACGTAATGTGCTTACAGTCATATCAGTTGTGATTTTAGGTTGTGTGAACCTTAATGAGCATATACTGCAATTGAGGAAGTACATAGGCTGTGTCTTTGGTGTGCACTGGATATCTCAACATCTAGCGTAGATGTACATACAGCCTGTAATCTGCTGCATTGTTAGTTTTTATATGCATAAAAACAGTATATCATGATGAGGTCTGGTTCATAAGAAATTGGTGAGTAAATGAGGTGCACAGACACTAGGGCAGCTAGAGGGTTCTGTATTGAAGTTTCATCGAACTCAAGCTCACAGAACTTCTACTTTTTCTCTTTTTTATTCTCTCAATTATTTTGAAAAATTATTTGGGAGATCTTATCTAATATAGACAAACAGATTGATCCCAGTATCTAAAACAAAGTTTGTCTTTTTCTTGGTTTGTGATGTGACTCTGTCCACAATTGCTGCATGTTTTGAACTGCTGAGATTAAGTGCAACGAAATAAAAATCACATTATGTATGTGTTTGCTGTATTGAGAAGTGTAATACTGTGCATCCTACTGACCAACATTGTCCTGGGGTGTATGAACTACAAATGGCAAGTGCATACTTGTGTAATACAGCAAATGTCACCATGATAAAAACAGCCTTTCTTCAGTCCCACCAAGAGCTAGTAAAAAGCTCTGTGTATCAGGTATGATGTTTTCTGAATTTGGAAGGAGACATAAAAGAGAAAATGTGTAGTTAGACATTTAAATGACTGAAAAGGTGATATAGATAGGAAGATGTGTAAAATACAGGGATGTCGATTTGCACTCGTCTAGAAGGAGCTATGAAACCTTGAAGAGCTGAGTAGATGGGGAATGATTGAACTGATGATTTATTAGAGGTAGGACTTACATAGAATGGAAGAGTAGGTTGTGGCTAAAAGTCTAGTTAAAAACAGTGGATAAGGAAAGGAACTATTTGACTGAAATGCTGTACAATAGTGAGAGGAGTAATACAATAAAAGGAACTTTTGCCTAAAGAACAATTAGCTTCTTTCTTTCACAGCTTGGCAAATTGGTTAAGCAACACAACAAATGACTTGTGATGCAGTTATTCATTTTAGAAGTTGTTAATAAGTGCAGCACAATCGCTGTGAACGCTTTGATTTAAATCTTATATCTAACTTGATGTCTCCAATATAGAGGTGTTTATATTTTTGTTTGTTTATCTTTATGTTCCTGTTAAGACTATGTAAAACTTCAGATTTTTATTCTCATGGGTGTAGGGGAGGTGCATGGTGTTGAGGTTTCAAATTCTCAGCTGAGTAGTAATAATCTTATCTTGTAGGTGGGCAGATATTGTCACTGACCTAAACACCCAAAATCCAGAATATCTAGATATTCGACACCTAGAGAGAGGACTGCAGCATCGGAAAACTAAGAAGGTAAGGTAAATGCTGTGAAGAAGGAAGAAAATTTGTGATAGATTTTGGCAAACCTAATCATACTTAAGCAGTTAGAAACTTCTTATGAGGTGGTTGCAGAAGGAAAAAGTCAAATGTGTGTACTTGTATGCAGTCATGTATGTTTACTTGCAGAACAAGGTATGATACAGCAGTAGCCTGGCATATGCTAGGCTGTCTGCATATACTATGTATTTGGTCAAAAAGCGTAGCTGCTGCAAGTATCAAAATATTCTACAGATAATTCAGAGCATCAGTCTGTAGTTTCTCTTGATGAGAAAAGAAGAACAGATGAATCGTAGAATGACCAAGGCTGGAAGATACGTCCAAGATCATCTAGTCCAACCATCCATCTACCACCAATATTTTGGCTCTGAGTCCCTCAATAGAACATCTAAATATTTCTTGAACACCTACCTCCAGGGATGGTGGCATAACCATCTCCCCAGGCAGCCCATTCCAGCACCTCTGGGAAGTTATCATTTATTATATAATTTATGGGTATGGTTTTGTGGTGCTGAAGTTTTGGGTTGGTTTGTTGCTGATTTTTTTTTATTTAATTCGAAGAGTTCTATTACCTAGAAAGATCTTTATTTCAAATACGTACTTAAGTAATTTATAACAAAGAACTTTTTAAATTTTATTAGGTTGGTGGAAATCTTCACTGCATCATTGCCTTTCAGAGACTTAACTGGCAAAGATTTGGTCCTTGGAATATTCCATTTGGAAATGTCAGACAGGATAAACAATCCCAAACACAAGGACAAGGTATTGCCAAATCGGAGAGTGAAGACAATATCTCTAAAAAACAACATGGACGACTGGGTCGATCTTTCAGTGCTGGTTTCCATCAAGAATCTATGTGGAAAAAATCCAGTCTTCGTGAGAGGAGGAACAGTGGGTATCAGAGCTATAATGATTATGATGGAGATGATTAAAATTAACTTCAGGTAATAAGAGTTCATATATCAAAGTTAGTTTTAATCAACACAGAGTAGGGGTTTATTAGTCCTAGGATACATATGAATAGAAAATACAGTATAAGAAACAACTTTGTAATCGTTAAATCAATTTTGCATTATATGGTTGCAGTGGATGAGATCTGATTACATGAACTGACAGATAAGCACAGATTATTGTACTTTTGTAATCAAAAGCAGATATGACAGCTAAATCAATCACTTCTTTTGAAATGACTGTACTATATCTGATCTATGAAAATAAAAGAGCAGATTGAAATTAGCCAATGTAATAAGCAGATTTCATTGAAAATACTTGATATTCAAAAGCATGAAAATGGATTATATGACTGTATAAAAAGGGTTATACTACATATGGTATAAGGATAAAAGTAAACATCTGCCTTCCTTTTTAGCACTCCATTTTGTTAAGGCCGCTGCTATCCTTGAGAAGAAATTGCATAGGTTAGAAAACCTTGTCAGATTAACAAAATGAATGTATATTCTCAATCTAGTTGCCAGTAGAATTCTGTGAGTCAGATAGTTGTTTTGTAAGTAGATGCCAATTACTTTTCTCATAGCCAGATAACTGTTTTAGACTGAGAAGAATTGCTGATGGCAAGGAAGGTTTGAAGATGAATGTTTACTGCTTTTGCTCTGTTGATACAGTAGCAGATTTTGTATCCTTGTGAGCTCTGATGAGCAGTGACTGCAGAACACAAACTTGTGAAAATCAGTTTTATAAAGCTGCATTTAACCTAAGCCCAGTGAGCTGGCTGAACAGAATGTTCTGCTGCTAGTTCTTTTCCTCGTTCAGACTTAAAACTCCTGTTCTTTTTGTGCTGCTCTCTTAATTTTGTATGAAGGTGATGCAAGTGCCGAAAACTGCTGGCAGCCCTTACGACATACCTCTATGCCAGCAAACAATCCAAGTCTTTTTCAGGTGTCCACGTGCAGTCTATTCTTTCCAGTTTATTCGGTTGTTTGCCCAGTGCATCTCGACAGCTGTAACTTTATGTGCAAGTGTTCATACCTGCTCGACGATTTTTATTTTTTACATAAAATGAATTGTCATGTAATGCAGGGTTTTTTGTAGGCTGATGCTACTGTTAACCAAAAATGGGAGGGAGACTTTCGGATTTCTGTTCATTCAATAAAATTTGTTTTCTATTTTGCCTTGTTTGCTTTGTCTCGGGAAGAGATGTTTATGAAAAACCTTCAGGCAAACAGGTAAATGAAGGATTGGGTCTGTATATAGTGCCATTAAGTTGGAAAGGGCTTCTGAGATCATGGAGTCCAACCCCACCAAGACCACATCCCTCAGTGTCACACCCACACAGCTCTTGCACACCTTTCTTCCTTATATCCAACCTGCCTAACCCTGGGGTTAGGAGCGCTGCGCTCAGAAGGCAGCATACCCTTCTGTTAGTTAGGCTGGTAAACGTAGGCGCTTTCGAGGCGTATCTATTTCTGAAAGCTGAATTTGGGCTGGGAACTTCGCTCCCCACAAGTCCGAGCTCCGTGAGGGGCGGTGCCGCCCCGCCCGTCATGGCGCCCGGCTCCACCCCGCGAGCTGCCATTCCCGGCGGGCAGCGCGGCGCGCTGAGTGCGCATGCGTACCTCGCAGCGGGCGGCCTCGGGACGGGGACGGTGAGGGGTCTCTGTGGGGGTCGGTCGCGAGGGTGGGTTGTTCCCTCGCTGTGTTCACATCAGTTAGTCAGCACCGTGTCGTGCTTGACCGACTTGTGTGGGTTCTCCTGTGTTAAACCCTGAGGGATTCATCCGAGTGGCGTGGCAGAGTTGGCGGCTTTTGCTTCAGGCTGGCGGCCGCAGTGGATCTTAATTTGCTAATGAAACTTCAGTGGGTTCATGCAGTGTTTGCGTTCTAGTTTGAGTCGTGCCTCATGCAAGGATTCTTCTCTCTCAAAGTAGCTGAGAAAGGACAATGGGAGTTCAAGGGCTTTGGAAACTGCTGGAGTGCACTGGAAGACCGATAAACCCAGAAACGCTAGAAGGAAAAATTCTTGCTGTCGGTATCCTTTCAAGTAAAGCTTTAAGGGGAACCGAATGTGTAAGATAATTTATTCAAACCACTGCATGAGCAGTTTTTAAAAAGGTTTATTTTAATTTGTGGCAATACTTTGATGTTTTGCCCTTCTGCTCTGGTGAGACCTCACCTGCTGTACTCTGTCCATATGTGGAGTCCACAGCGCAGGAGAGATGAGGATCTGTTCGAGTGCATCTGGAGATGCACTGCAAAAATGAATCAAGGGATGGGACAACTCCCCTGTGAGGACAGGCTGAGAGAGCTGGGGCTGTTCAGCCCAGAGAAGAGAAGGCTCTGGGGAGACCTGAGAGCTGCTGTACAGGGGGGTTATAAGAAGAAAGGGGACAGACTTCAGCAGGGTTTCTTGTGACAAAACGAAGGGAAATGGTTGCAAGCTAAAACCGCTTTTAGTGGGGTTTAGATTGGAAATAAAGAAAAAGTTTTTTATGATAAGAGTGGTGGAGCACTGGAACACGTTGCCCAGAGAAGTGGTGGATGCCCCGCTGCTGTAGGCATTCATGGTCAGTCTGTAAGGGACTTAGATCAGCATGATCTAAGTGTCTCTGTTCATTGCAGGGGGTAGGACTAGATGTCCTTTAAAGTTTCCTTCCAACTCAAATGATTCTATGATATTTGTTTGTAACTTCTGTGTGAGCTTTCCTGTCGAATACACTTGGTTAAATGCTAGGAAAATGTTAGGAAGATGTGGAAATAAGTTGCACTACATTTATTTATAAACATTACTAAGGAGATAATTCTTGCTGTGCAGGAGTTTCACCACTTCTACTCTTTGTCCAGGGCAAGATAATCAAGAATTTATTCTTCTCTGAGGTTCACATGTATTTGGATAACAGTGGGTTCAGTAGGCCAAGCATGGAGCAGCAAGCCACTCAGTCAAATGTGCACTTTATAAACTGTTCATATGACACAGATGTGAGATTGCACATTATCTCTTCTTAACCATTCTTTAAGATATCAGTATTTGGTTGAACCAGGCAGTAAAGGGAGTCAGAGATCGTCATGGTAATTCTATACAAAATGCTCATCTCCTCACTCTCTTTAATCGACTCTGCAAGTTGCTGTTCTTTCGAATTCGACCTGTCTTTGTTTTTGATGGGGAGGCACCACTTCTGAAGAGGCAGACCTTGGTACGTACCTTTTCTGAGTGACTGCAATATAAAGTATGATGCATGGCTGTTGATACTGAGTAGCTGTTTCAAAATTCCTTGTATTCTGCCTATAATTCTGAACCATGAAGGTGGAGGGCTTGAAGAACACTGCTGTGCAGATGTTCTCCATAATCCCAGCCTTTGTCAGCTTTTGGAGCATGCATGTGCTCCCTTTTGATTGATACATCTTCAGGTTTGATTTACACACTAACCAGATTGCAGAGGTGGATGATGGAAGAGGCTGACTTTTACTTTAGAATGGATCTGAAAGTGACACTTGCTAGCGTTTGTACACAGAAGCTGAAAACCACTGAGTCCCACAGAGGACACTGACCCCAGCTTGGAGGATTTGAAGGCTATGTCTATGTAGTCTGAGTTAGGAGTCGCTCATAGACTCAGCGTGCAGAATTCTGTTCACTCAATGCACATCGTCAGCATCCAGCAACATTAACTGGTGTTTTATGTTCACAGGCAAAACGAAGACACAGAAAGGAATTGGCTGTCAGTGATTCCAGGAAGACTACAGAGAAACTCTTGAAAACATTTTTGAAGAGACAAGCTATCAAAGCTGCTCTTACAGGCAGAAGGCAGGAATAAAAATTATTTTGCCTTTGTTTATATGTGGCAGTTAAGTTTTATGTGGCTATAAATCACTATTGTCTTTTTTTTTTTCCCTGAGCAGTGAAGTTTTTCCCAGTATTACACAAGTTCGAAGAGAAGAAATTGATGACATATATGTATTGCCTTCTTTAGAGAATGAAGAGAAGAACAGGTAGGTAGAATTAAGAAAAATAGCCTAAATGACTGTAATAAACTCAGATAATCTGAGGATATAACACTGTTTTTGAAGACACTGGAAAACTTTTGACCCATTGATTCCTTAATATGTAAAGTATCTTCAGTTTGTGTTATATTTCAATTTCTTTTTGGACAGATTGGATTGTAGATTTGGATCTAGAAGACTCCTAGTTATTTATTTTGAAGTAACTAATAGAACAAGCTTTCAGCCCACAGATTAGATTTCTACCCTGAACTCATGATGAGGGCTGAAAGTGATCCCTCTCTTTCTGTGGCTACATTTATGAGTGTAAATGAACCTGATTGTTCAAGTGGGTGGCTGGTGTGTGACAGCTGGATGCTAGTTCATGTCCCCTTATCCAGTGGTGTAGATGCACTGAACAGAAGTAGACTTTATTTGTCAAATATGTGACCTCTTAAATAATGGCAAGGGAGGCGATTGTCTACCACTGCTCTGCCCTTGTGAAGCTCCATCTGGAGTACTGTGTCCAAGCCTGGGGCCACCAGTACAGGAAGGATGTGGAGCTGTTGGAGTGGGTCCATAATAGGGTCACAAACATGATTAGGGGACTGTATTGCCTTTCCTATGAAGGTAGGTTGAGGGAGCTGGGCTTGTTTATATCAGAGGACACTCTGGAGTGACATCACAGCAGCCTTCCAGTACTTGAAAGAAAGGGGGGCAGGAGGGGGACCACCTTTTTAAATGGCCTAATAGTGATAGGACAAGGGGCATGGCTTTACATTAAAAGGGGATTTAGGTTAGATGTTAGGAAGAAATTTTTTACTCAGAGGATGGTGAAGCATGGGAACAGGTTGCCCAGAGTGGTTGCCTTATCTCTAGAGATGTTCAAGGCCAGGTTGGATGGGATCCTGGGCAGCCTGATCTAGTGGGTGGCAACTGTGCCCACTACTGTGGAATTGTAACTAGGTGATCCCTAAAGTCTCCTTCAGCCTAAGCTATTTTATTTTTGAATGCGTACTTTGCTGTTGTGTGTGATGTTTTTAGAAAAGTATCAGGAAGGGAAGGGTAATATCCTTTTGTTTGAAATATGAATCTTATTTACTTGAGGAAATGTCTACATCTTTTTTCTCACTGTGGTTTTTAGCTCAGAGGAGGAAGAGGAAAAAGAATGGGAAATAAGAATGACCCAGAAAAAGATGTTGCAGGTAAATGCATCCTAATTCCCTTGTTATTGTGAACTATCCTGCTGTTCTTGTACAGTGTTTATTTCAAAAAAAAAAAAGTGTTTGGGTTGGAAGGTGTAGGTTTTACTACAGCATTACTGATCAAGCAAGCAAGTTGATTTTAAGAATGCTGTGATTTCCTACAAATCTGAAAATATAAATGGAATTTTCTTCACTTGAACACAGCAGAATAGGAAATTCTTATGGCTTCCTTTTGGACTACATTCTCTGGACTGAAAGCGTTTCTTTTATAATATCAAAAAAATGAAATGCATGCATTTTTTTCACATGTATATGTGCAGATAAGACAGCATATTGAACAGAATTTTCATACTTAGAGTACAAATTGATGTTGAAATGCTTTGGTCCTTGAATTTTCACTGGCAAATTGTATTCCTTTCTGATGCACTGATCTTAGGGAGGAGGAGAGAAGAAACACATAGAGCTAAGCGGAATGCATAATGGGTAGTAAAATCACTTTTTCTTCCATTCAAGCAGAAAAAAAAAATCATTAAATAAACTCTCTTGGAAATACTGTCAATGTTTGAAATAGTTTGACCAAAAAAAAAAAACAAAACCTCTTTGGAAGGATAAAAAATCAGACTTGCTGAGGCGGTAAGGCTTACTTCTGTGATTCATACAAAATATATTTTTATAAAAGGAATGAAACCAACTTTTAAAGTTGTAGTATGTATAGTGTGCCTCAAAAAGTATAGGAAATATTAACAAAGGTTTTATAGGTTTTTTGTTTTTTTTTGTAATTGGAAAGGATGATGAAAATATTTCACTGTTATTTTTAGGCTGTAATACAAAATAAATGTATATTTTTTTTCATTTTTTATAGGAAGAATTATTTGAAAACCCTCATTCTATAGATATTGATTCAGAAGATTTTAAGAAACTGCCTCCAGAAGTAAAACATGAAATCTTGACGGATATGAAGGAAGTTACAAAACGGAACAGAACATTATTTGAAGCAATGCCAGAGGTAATATTTAAAATAGCTTCAAACCTTTGGAATTTTTCTATTGCAGGTGAATGCTTACATAAGGATATCACATCTGGAGAGCTTTACTCACAGCTCTATTTAATGAGGAATGTTATGGTAAGGGGGAAGGAAAAACAGGGAAGTAATGACTCCTAAGAGGTCCTTCCCATGTGTGCAGTGTCTCTTGATTTCTGCTAAAATTGGCAGAGGTGATTTGGTTTGGCAAGAATGAAAAAAGCTTGCTGTTGCCTTATGCCTCAGCAGCATTATGCTCAGTGTTTCAGTTACAAAGAACATACTAGTAATGTCAGTAAGTCAGGCAGAATGAACACAGCGTGAATTACAAACCTTCAGATTGTTATGGGAGCTTACAACTGGGGAAAGACCTTCATGTTTGTAACTTCGATGTGATACTAACGCCGTTCAGAGATGAACAGGGAGTCCTGCAGTGCTACTTACAGAATAGCTTCCTGGAGCACAAATATTTTTAAAGTATAGTATCTATCAGATTAAATGATAGCTTGTGCATCAGTGCAAGCTATGGACCGTTTTGTGGTGGGCAGCATCTTAAAAGCACTCATGTGGATTCTTTTACAATTGCATTGTTTTCAGGATGGAGACTAGCTCTGTTAACCAGCTAGCTTTTGTTGATCTCATCACTTAGATCTCATTGTGTTTAATCAGCATTTAGAACTCTTTAATGCTATGTTTTAGAATTGTATTGTGTGTTGCAGCAGTAATAGCACTGTCACTTGTGAGTGCAGCAGTCAGTAAATGCCAAATGTTACCTACTTAAAGGGAATAAGAAAATACTTCTATTAAAAAGCATTCCCTGGCAAGGTAATTGTACCTGCTAAAAAAGTGCAGTTACTGTCATTTTATTTTTTTTTAATTTACTTGGATTCTTTTTTTTTTTTTTTTTATGAAGGACTCTGAAGACTTTTCTCAGTACCAGCTTAGGGGTTTGCTTAAGAAAAGTCACCTCAGTCGGTGCATAGAAGATGTAGAAAAGGAGATGAATCAGCAGCACTCAGGTCAAATCCGAGCACAGTATGAGAATGAAGGTGGTTTTGTGAAAGAAGTGGAATCTAGGAGGATAATCTCCGAAGACTCTTCTCACTATATCCTAATAAAAGGTACATCAGGTCTTCTCTTTATAGAACCTTTTATTCAGTATGTGCAGTCTGCAGCTGTTCATTTTAAAAAAAGAAATTTACCATACTGTTACACTTCTGTGATCAGCAAATGTAGAAAACTGGCTTATTAATCTTCAGATGGTGTTTTTTCTTATGTAGTGTGCAATGATAGTATAAAACAGCCTTTGCTCTTAAATGAACCTATTTTTTTTTCCAGGTTTTCAAGCAAAAGAAACTACTAATAGGGACTTGGAAGCTACTGCAGGACCCTCATCAGAAAGGTCTGAATTGAAGAAACTTAATGAATCTCCTGCTAATGCAGAGTTAACTGCAACTGACAAGTTGCAGACAGACAAAGATAACGATGTTGTAACAGCACCACCCTCTCCCCAGACATTGCTTGCTATCCAGGCAGCAATGGTGGAAAGCAGCTCAGAAGAAGAACTGGGAGATGAAGCTAAAGAACAACTGAACCTGGCTCGGTCTGTAATGGAAGAAGGCAGTGTGTCTCCAAGAATACTGCAGGCAATTCAACGAGCTCTGAATGATGATGATGATGATGAAGAAAAGGAGGAAGTTGTTACTGTTAGAACTGATAGAGTGCAAACAGAAAGGTCAAGAGCTAAGGATTTTCTTCTTAGTAGCTCAGATGAGGAAGATCAGATTCCTGAAGTTGAGAGGAAAGAAATACTTACATCTTCAATTCATTCACCAATCCAAGTGGTTGTGCAGGACATTGAATTTGGACAAAAGAGTCAGGAGTTGGGAAAAAATCATATTACACCTGAGGACACCAGTATATCTACAGATAAAAATCACTCTTTTGTTGATGATACTAGAAAAGGAACAGAAGATGTAGACACAGAAGTAGATGGTTCAAAAATAGACTCAGTTTATTTGGAAGACAAGGATGTGAACTTGTGCATTCAGAAGCCAAGCTGTTCCCCTTCACAAGCTAGTGTAGGTGCTTTGATTCGTGGTGAAACAGCAGACCTTTCTAAAACTGAGGAAAACTTGAAAGTTTGTAAAATTATAGAGGAAGTTCATTCACGAACAGAAGAGAATGTATCTGAGGTACAAAAGGAAGCTGAAATTCTTCCAGCAATAGAAGGTCCTAAGGAGGAAAAAGAAGGGACATCACGGTCTGAAGACAGTGATTCTGATGGTATGTGCGTTTTAATCACGTAAAAAGAGAAGAAATTAAAGCCTTACTGTATTTGAAGTCAATTGAATTTAACCTTTCTTTCCTTGTAAGAAATGCTTTAAAACACATCTATCCCTGCACTCACTGGAATTGGGAAGAAAATCTGAGCTGTATTTTCCCACAGTGCTATGTTGTATCGTTCAAGCCTGGGTGTACAATACAGAAAATCAGGAAAGTTTGTTTTTCTATACTTTGAACTCGATTAACTTATATACGGATGGTTAACTTCTTGGTTTTTGTTGTTTCACAGTTTTTGTATCTTTTTATTGCGTATAGCAAAAAGAATGGAACGACCAAACCATCAAACTTGACCCCAAACAAAACAAACAAAAACCAAACCAACCCACTGCCCAACTGAAAAATAAGATGAAGCTCGTGTTTTTTATGTAGGCAACAAGAAGCTGAGCTCTTTGTTCTCCCTGTATAGGAAGCTTTATTGAAGTGGATACTGTAGTCAGTAATGAGGATGAATTTCCTACTGAATACGATGAGAGACTGGGTGATAAAACAGCACTTTCAGAAATGGAGAAAGACAGACATGATATCATCACACAGGACTTGCTGAATGAGTCTGATGAAGTGCAGCTGACAAACAGTCAGAATGCTGAAAAAGAAGATAATAGAAAAGATGCAGAAGATGAATGGCAAGACATCAGTTTGGTAACTCTGATATTTGTTTTAAGCTGATAGTGAAGTGCTGTCTCAAAATACTTTTCAAGGAAAACTATTAGGAAACTTTTTACTGTTTCGTAACTTTCATGTATTTATTTCAGTTTTGTAGGGGCATTTTTTTAAAGATGACTAAAGTTAAACAGTCTCTGAAATCAGGGTAACTGCAAGGTTTTGGTACTCTGATGAAGAGATCTAGGTATGAGCTTATAATTTACTGCATAAAAGAAGCTATGACAGTTTTCTGACATGAATTAATGGAGCTTATACTATGAGGTATTCTTACGTAAAGCATAAAATGATTGAAATGACCACAAACATGTTTTACTTTTCAGGAAGAACTAAGAGAATTAGAAAATGACCTTTCTGCTGAGCAGGATATGCTTCAATCTCAAAAACAGCAGCAGGAGCGTGTTGCTTCTTCTGTAACAGGACAGATGTTCTTGGAAAGCCAGGTATTTGTTGAATCATTTCAATTTGATACAATATATGGTGTGCCCTGTAAATATAAAACAATATAAAATTGTTAGAGCAAATTCTGAAAGACTTTATATAAACACTTGTATTTTCTTTGGGTAAAAGGGATAATTTGGATGGTTATAAAGTGATGGAAATTTTTCTTGCCTGTGTATTTATTCATACTTGTTTCTTCAGATTATTTTTAAAGGACAATAGAATGTACTTCCTACTATTACATTCCTTATATTGGTACTATACAATATGTGCAGTACATAGATGCATGTATGTATGCATTTAAAAATATGTACCACATAAAATTAATTTCTTAGCTTTGTAGTGGTTACTACATCCAAATTGGGAGCAGTGGCATAAATGGTGAGCATAATTCCTAGAGATGAAGTAATCCAGAACTGTATAACTAGCACTCACATGTAAACAGTGTGTGAGGTATTTAACTGAGGTTAAATAATGTGTTATATAAAAGTAGATAATGTAAACTGTATCAAAATACATGTGTATCAAAACATTATCCTCACAGGATGAGTAGTCTGCCTGCAATAAGTTGCCTGATACACATGTTTCTCGAACGCCTTCTACAAAGTTGATGACTAATTTTTCTTTTTTAAACCCGAATCTTCTTTTCTTATTTCCTGGAATCCATATAAATGAAATTATAAAATATGGACTTTTGTCCATGTGGATGTAGCAGTTATAGAAAGAACAATAATTAAATTTTATTGTATATATAAGATAGGAGAGTCTCAAACTCTGTAGTAATAGTGTGAACCAGTAGTGCTTGACATGTGTGGCACTATCTGCCTGAGTTGAGTAAATGGGACTTTTGCCCAGACTTAACTGCACTTAGTACTTTTGAGTGGTAATCTAGATTTGCTGTGAGATATTAAATACCTCCAAAGTGTGAATTTAGCTTTTTTGAGTCACACAGAAGTATATTACAATTCATTATTTAGATGAAATATGAACTGCTTTGTCTTTATCCTACAGGAGCTTCTCCGCCTGTTTGGCATTCCATACATTGAAGCTCCTATGGAAGCAGAGGCACAGTGTGCTGTATTGGACCTCACTGATCAGACCTCTGGGACAATCACTGATGATAGTGATGTTTGGTTATTCGGTGCACGACATGTTTATAAAAATTTCTTCAGTCAAAACAAATATGTGGAATATTACCAATATGTTGATTTTCAAAACCAGCTGGGTAAGGGCCAGTGACTGATGTGTTAGATACAGTCTTTGATAAGACAGTTTTGCCATGTATCTTTCTGAACTTGAATTTCCTACAGAAACAGATGCATAAAATGTAATGTTCTTTGGAAAGTCTCTAAAGACATTCAGTTGGCTTGCTGATTTTACTGCTAGATGGAAATTTATTTAGAACATATTGGCATGTAATGATTAGAAAGGGATCCAGCAGACTGTCTAAGAAGGTTTTTCAGTTAATATTGACAATGATTGTTCTTGTATCTACCTAATCAAATCATTACTATTTATGTTGAACAGTTAAGCTTTAGTGTCACATAGTATATTGAGGAAAATGTGATCCAATTCTGCATAAACAAGACAATAATAATAAATAAATAAAACTGTAACTCTTTTTAAAGTAATTCTGACACTTTTAGGATATGGTCTTTGAAATCATATTTTAATACCTTCAGTATGTAAAATTCAGCCCGCAGTGAAAAATACATCTGTTTTCTTTTCTCAGCAAAGTAGATGTAACTTTTTTTCCCCTACTTATTTTAGGTGTGCCACTGTAGTTTACTTGGGAAGAAGTGCTATAAGAGCACATGTGATTTTTAGTTATTCTTAATATAATGAGTCAGATTATTTATTTGTTTGTTGGAAAAAATAGCTGTCATCTACTTTCACGTCACATTCCTGTGCAGTTCATGCTCTGAAAAGTAGTTTAAAACAATTCTTTCTTTCTTGACAATTGGTGAATATCCTGGGTAGCATTCTGATGTGTGCTTAGACACATGTCCCTTCTTTTCTCTGCAGAAATATTTCATTTTTATCTAAACTCCCGAAGCTAGTCACTGAAAATCACACTGGTTTCAGAAGATCTTATTAAGTACCATGTAGAAATGGTCAAGTGAGTTCTTCCTTCTTTCTAGCTGTTTCAAGAGGCTCTTTTGGTCTGTTGGAAAAACTGTTCTGTACAGAGCTAACGACTTCCAGTTTGGGAACTTTCTCAAGAAGCAGGAGCATTGATATTATGAACTGAGAACCTGAATATTTCCGATTTAGGAGTTATTGAATTCAGGTCAGCATTAGATGAGAAAAGCATGCCAAAATATGTGTAAATAAATACATACAGAAATACGTGTAAAATGGTGTCTCTTCTTAAAGACCATTGGGGAGATCTGAGAGTCTACATTATAACAATATAATTTTGGCAAGGTATGCTAAACTGTACTAGGTTAACAAATACAGCTATGGTGCACGGGGCAGCAGTAGTGTATTGACTCTGCTCTAGAATATAATTTTGCAAATCCAGATGTTAATGCATCTATACTTCTTTTACTGTTTGTCTTTCAGAAAATACAGTATTTTTAATTTATAAGAGAACGTATGCTGAATTCACTGGCTATATTTGGTTTATGCATTTTCTTTTACAGGGCTAGATCGAAACAAGTTAATTAATTTGGCATATTTGCTTGGAAGTGACTACACTGAGGGGATCCCAAATGTTGGCTTTGTAACAGCAATGGAGATCTTAAATGAATTTCCTGGACATGGATTGGAACCTCTCCTAAAATTCGCGTAGGCATTGCTGGATTTTGTTGGTTTTCTTTCTTACTTTTCTGTAACATCAGTGTTAGGGAATATACT
This sequence comes from Odontophorus gujanensis, assembly GCA_013399175.1. Lineage (NCBI taxonomy): Eukaryota > Metazoa > Chordata > Aves > Galliformes > Odontophoridae > Odontophorus > Odontophorus gujanensis. The sequence continues at coordinate 27,277 of VXAB01000187.1, forward strand.
TTTCCTGTATACTTCAGCAGCAGAAAACATACGACCATCGTCAAGGAGGCTGAGTTAACTATAAAATATGTAACTCCAGTGTACTGGTACTCAAAATGGCAGGTAATTGAAATGTTATGTTGATACAGCAATTACAGCAAGACTAGTGAAAACAATAGAACAGTTTTAAAACTGTGCAACTGCCTCTGAGTTCATTGCAGAGCTGGATCCCTAGTGGAGTCGAGGTTGTTTCTCCCTGAGTATGTGAGAAGGTGCTGTAGCTTGCCCATAGAGAAAAGAGACTTGATGAGTGAGGAGTGGATGACCTGGAAAGAGACAAGACAGGTAGGCTGTGGGGAAGAACAAGGTTTGAAGAGTGTCAAGCCAATTGTGTTGGCAACTGCAAGGATCACAGAATGTTTTTTGTTGGAAGGGACCTTAAAGATAATCCAGATCCAACTACCCTGCTGTGCATAGGGGCACTTTCCACCAAGTTGCTCAGAGTGGTAAGAAATATATTTTTTTAATAAACTTAGATTTTTATACAAAAAAAAAATTAAAAAAATGATTATATCATGTGGGATGTCCTTCCATTTGGCTTCTTAGGAGGAATCCAGGTCATGTTTGCTACCTTGGATGGCAATGGCTATGTTTACTGTATATTTTATCCTTTCTACTTTCAGATTATTATGCCCCTTTGGCCATTTTTATTTGAAAATCTCTTACTTTATACCATGTGGTAGCTGAAGTAGGGAGTCTGATTAAAGCCATGTAAGATAACACAGTGGCTCTTGGCATTTCAAGTTACGTTTCATGGGAACAAGTGAATACTTTTCTCTCTTTTTCAGTGAGTGGTGGAACGAGGCTCAGAAGAATAAGAAAATCAGACCTAATCCACGTGATACCAAAGTCAAGAAGAAATTGCGCCAACTGCAGCTTTCTTCAGGTTTCCCAAATCCAGCAGTGGCAGAAGCATACCTGAAACCTGTGGTGGATGAGTCAAGGGGCTCATTCAGCTGGGGGAAACCTGATGTAGAGCAGATTAAAGAATATCCTTTTACTATAAGACAGGAATTGCTAGCTAAAAATACTCAAATTAAAGTTCATAAGGCTAGCTAGTGCCTCAGTAACTGTCAGATTCTTAGCATCTCACTGGTCTGAGGGACCTCCTTACCCCAGCTGAATGTACTTTCCTGCACTGTTACTAACTCTGGAGTTGAAAAAAAATGTGGAAATAACATGCATGGCATTCGAGGCTGTGCTGCCCTTCTGCTTCACTCTGAATGCAGGGTCTTATAGCTGAGGAACTGACTAACTTGTGACATTACACTTCTGTAACTGTACTGTCTTTCACAAATAGATTTCACAACCTGTTTATTCACCACATTATGATGCCATTTCTGGCAACAATTGCAGGTTGAGTTGCAGTGAATTGTTGAAAAGTAGATGGCAATGTGCACAGAACTAATAGTGTTTTAAACAGTAAACAAAAATTCCAGTGTTTGCAAGTGTAAAAATAAGGTTTATTTATAGATGTTGTGTTTTATGATAATGCTGCATAGCCAAAATGCACTTTTTCTTTTACGAAGATTTTGGAAATGCTGATATTACAGTTCTGTAACTAACAGAGATATAATGTCGTGATGAAAATACATAGCATACTACTGGAATCATCGACATAACGTAGCCCTTATATCTTAAGATATTTTCTCTGTTTTTGTAGTAGTAAAGTCTCTGAAGAAACTTTCCTCTAGACATTGATTATTTGAGCAGTTTTTATTTTGTGTTTAGGAAATAGTAGCAGTAGCCATTTTTTAATGTTCCTTAACTTTCTGCATATTTTGTAAAGATCACTTTGGCTGGGCTAGGACAAAGACAGATGAAATCCTTTTGCCTGTGATAAAACAGCTTAACTTGCAACAGGTAAGGTACAGAGCCGTGTATACCTTGATACTTGCTGGAAAATTGTAAGAGAAACATTTCAAAATGAACAGCAAGGTTATTATCTGTAAAATACATTTCCTAGAAGCTGGGATTTGGCTGTATTTTTTATCTTCATGTGTATTTATATTCAAAGTTCATTAAATGCATTAAATTTCTTTATGATTAGGTTTATTGTGGGGCATTCTACTTCATTTCAAAGGTTGTAATTTTAGTAGTTGACGTGAAGTTTTATCAAGTACTTGCCTCAAGTCCAGGTTGCTGTTTGTTTTCTGTTATGGATGTAAATAGAAGTACCTCCAGTACATTTAGTGCTTTTAAAAGACATTAGGTTGTCTAAAAATGATTCGTAAGAATGCCCCTAAGATTATAGTGAAGTGAAACAGACCATTGGGTACCACACCCATCCTTTAGGGAGAAGTGCAGAATGAACCATTTATTGATAGCCCATTTATAATATAATTGTACTTCACCAATAAATGTGCTGTCAATTTTTGTTCAACTTAAAAGTGAGTAGTGATGTGTACTCTGAAAGTCAGTTGTAAAATGGTTTACTTCAGCTCATATTCTTTTCTTCTTTTGTTATCAATGAGATGTAGTCTACACCAGCCTTCTAGGCTCTCTCTGTCAGTCAAAGGTGTGAAGATGACCACAAAGCAGGTTAAATCCATGTACTTTCAGGCTGACTAGAACAACCTTTGGAAACATCCGTTGGCTAGCCAGTTTTAGGGTTAATATAGAGGACTAGCATACTCTATACAGCAAGCCTAGCTGTAGTCGAATAACACAGATCCTTTGTGTTTGAATTCTAGTTGTACTCTCAAATCTTTATACTGTAGCAGCACGTGTTACAATAACTCCATTCAAATGACAGCTTTTTGTTGCAGTAGCATGTGCAAATACAAAGTGCACTTAACTGTATCTTCTTAGTAAACATTGTGTTGTCTTAACAGCTTGCGGCTACAAATGTTTTTGCAAGGACATACTTAAGAGCACAACAGAGATTCTCTGTATTAGGGTTTAAAATAGAATTGTGTTTCCAAGTATAATCATGCAGACAATGTACATAAAAAGTTCATTCGTTTTGCCCATTGTTTAGTTTCTATCAAGGTTCTCATTGCATAATTTATAATAATGTACAGTTATTACTAGAATAATGCATCTTATTGTCTGCATGCATTCTGATTTCATTAGCCTTCTATCCTGCTTTAATTTATGATGTTTTATACTATAACTTAGGTAACAACTGTCTTTGTGTCACAAAAACATCCAAAGCTGTTTCACTGTTTTATATTTGATAGACTCAGCTTCGAATTGATTCATTCTTCAGATTAGCAGAACATGAAAAACAAGCTATTAGAAGTCAGAGACTACGTAGAGCTGTGAGCTGTCTGAAGAGAAAGGAAAAAGAAGAAGCTGATGAAATTTTGGAAGCTACTGCTGTTATGGAGAAAGAACTTAAGCAGCACAAGGCAAGGAAAGGGGGAAGTACTTCAGGGTGCACAGATCATCAAGCCATGGCGACAGAAATCCAAAGTGGGAAGAGAAGGAAGCATTCAAATTCCAGAAAAGAACACTTATATGCAGGTGGTTTTGTTGGGAATTTGAATCTTTCAGAAACTTCTAGTGACTCCTCAGCAGAAGAATCAGAAAACAGAGATTTAGACAAGAGCAAAAGAAGGAAAATTGCCTCTAAAACAGAGACAGCAGAGCGCAAAAAGGGCTGCAGTAGCTCAAGTGGTGAGGATGAAGAACTGGGAAACGTGATATTGGTCACTGCCAAACCTGTATTTAAGGGCAGAAAACGGAAATCACAGAGTAAGGGAGGAAGAAAAAAGAGAAGGTCTTAAAGGAAAAGAAGTCATGAAAAGGCAGACTGTGTAAATGAACTTTATAACTTAAACTCTGTAAGTATTCTAATGATTGTTTGGTGTAAAAACAATAAATTATCCTTATTAATCATGCATTTGTCATGTATTGTCTTTGTGTCCAGAGTTTAAATAGGGATTTTAAACCAGAAAAAAATAAAAATGCTTTCATCACAATGGCTTAAAAAGGCTATAAACTGTACTTGGTGTAACTTTATTTTGAGGTTATAAAATTAGGCCCCAAATTGTATCTATTCATTTGCATTCTCACTGAGATAAAAAAGCAGTTAAAATCACATGCAACCTGTTGCTCCCCTGAACTTCAAACTTAGGTAATACCTTGTAAATTATTTCTAGGTATCGAGAGAAATAAAGTCAGCTCAATTAGTTTTGCATCATACCTGCTCAAAGTAGTGTTGATTATTGAATCATTTGTGGTGCCCTCATAATATAATATAGAATATAGTACAGTAAATTCTGGTGAGCAATTATCATTAGAGATTATATGTTCTGAATGTAAATTGCATGTACTAAATGTGGAATTATTTGAGCATAGCCAAAGACAGCATTTGTTTCCAAAAGTGATGCTCGGAAATAGTATGGAGTTCTTCTTACAAGCCCCTTAGGTTTCACCTATTTATGTGGGTGTGTATGAAATATTTCCATTTGCTTTCCTGCTTAAACCCCTTGCCATATCAGGTCCTGTTTCTATTTGTCCTCTCTGTAACTGCCTTAATGCAAGCTGGCATTTATTCTTGTATCTCCATGCAGCAGGATCCTGTCAGCCTGCACCCCGCCCCCTACCCCACACTCTTTTTCCTGCCCACCCTTGCTTCAGTTTCATCCATGGGGGGGGGGGGGTTGTATTAAAAGTGCAGGGGGTTCTTCCTGGAAAACCTGTTTTCTTGGTCAGTGCTTTGGCAACCCAGTGTCCAGATGCACTGGTTGCAGCACTCTTGTCTGGTTATTTTATGAGATAAATAATTTGTTAGATCCAGAACTTGTTTTTCTTTCCTCATCTCTCTCTCTGATTGTAGAATTTATTTATAGCGCCTGTGGGTTAAGATGGAAAAACACTGATTGCTGCCAGTCACACACACGTTCTTACATTACATTTTACTCCTTTTTGCTTTTTGATCTTTTCTGCTATTATTTCTTTGCGATTTCTCTCTATTTCATTGTCTGAAAGTCCAAGCCCATGCAGCTAAGTTTTGAAACATCAGCCTCTCCTAAAAGGATGAATGGTTGAGGTGATCTGGGTGGGATTTGGCCCTTCTGGCTACAAAGAGTCTAATACATAATGTGTGGTTTTAACTGGGTGAAAAAAATACCCCTTTGGATAGTACTTTAGTGAAAGATACTCATTTTACAAGTGTCTTCTCAATCTGGACAACTAGTTTACAGCTTTATTTTGCAGATCAACGGAGTATTGCTGTTTTAACTTCAAAGGGGTTTATCAGGCCTTGGTTTGTTTACTGGCTTCTAGATGTAGAAGTATGATAAAATACTTCTTCAGTTTCTGTAAGGCTTGTGCAGTATTCTTGTACAATAAATTACGATTCCTCTGTGTCACCTAGAAACCCCAGTTGTGGTTCAATCCAATTTGGCTGAAAAGTGGTCAAGAAAGGGGAAGTTTCTCTCCTGAATAGGTTATATTGTAAATGAAGAGAGGTCTTAAAGTTACCTCTGTTTGTTCCAATGACAGTGAGTGGTTGCAATCCGTTGAGAAAATCTACGCCTTGTATTGTGAAAAGAGGGGTGATGCATGTATATTTGTGTGCACTGGCAGCTGCCTGAATTGAATACTTGGCTGTACAGTAGGCTGCAGTTTTCAAGGCTTTGTACCTTGCTGCAGTTCTGCATTCTTTTGTGAGTCTCTGCGTATTCACAAAACGCTCTCAGAAGGAGTTTTGTAAATTGGCCCTTTGTCTGTGAGGAATTACTTTTTGCTCTTCAGTTACTTCGTAGTGATGGTGAGAGGTTACTAAAACTGTGCTACCATCTTGTTCCTGCCAAAACTGTTTGCAAGTTGGTTACATTATGGGTTGCAGCTCCCCTGATTCCGTACCTGCCGCTGTTAAGGGATCTTCTGTTCCCTTACATAAGAGAGCCGTGGTGCCTTGTGCCTACTTTGGGTTCCTGCTGCAGCTGTCAGGATTTATTACTGCTGCTGGTGTGGGGATGTTGGCAATATGTAACGCACACTTTAGAGCTTTCCTATCTGGAGCTGCCTGGCAGCTAATGGCGAAGCGGACGATTTGGCAAATAAGGATTCCTGTCTGAGTGCCGTCATTGGAAAGATACAAGCAGAGATTCAGGTAATGTTAACTGAAACACAGTCAGTGTGACTTGCTGTGTATTTTACTCTAATTATCTTCTATTATTTGCCTCTGGCTACGTAATTCAGCAACTGAACTGTTCTGCACCTGTGTGTTTTTAGCTGCTGGTACTACTACTGAATTAATATGCTGAAGTCAGATGGGTTGTATAGTTCTGTATAACTCAAAGGGTACTTTTAGAAGGGGAAAAAGAGTGTACAGAACTGAAAAAAAAAAAGGAAAAAAGCAAAAGTTTTCCTTTAAGAGTGATTAATCTTACAGTTCAGCATTGCTTTTAGTTCAGAATACAGAGTGACTGATTCTTAACCCATTACTTAAATTATCTTTTTTATACTTCTGAGGTACATGATCAGCTGATGTGTGTCAGTAACACTGCTTCCCATCCCACTAGTTTCTAATTCTTCTCGGTGTACCAAATACAGACTCAAAGATTTTCAATTCTACTCAGTCTACCTTCTCTATTTCCCACATACTGTTGCTACTACTGCTAAGTTTGTAGATGAACATAAATGCAAAGGCAATATCTTTGTTTTACATGCTACCGTGCTGTGTAACAGCCAGCTAACTTTTCACCTTGAAATAGGTTACTGGCTGCTAGCGCTGCTGTGATAAGGTTTAACCCCTTTGCCTTTTGTAGAGTAAAGTGAACAGTGTATCGTGTGTCTTCTCTAACAAGACAGGGTTGTTCTGTGCTATTCCCTTTCATCCTAAGTCTGGAGAGATAAGTCTGTCTGAGGCTTTGTGCTGGGAGAATGTTTTCTTCATATTCAACCCCTATGGTTTTACTTTTTTTTTTTCTTTAAATTCACAAAATCCTTCATCCCTTGCCTTAATTGTATCCTTTAATTATACAGTCCCAGCAACCATTCCTGCAAAAAAACTGTCAAATTTCCACATTAGAGCATAAGATCTTCAATATCAGAGCACTGATTTGTTTTTTTTCCCTCACTAAACTCAGTGCTTTTCTGATTACAAAATACCAAGAATTTGAGGCCACTGGTTTTCTGATTGTCTGCAGACACTGAACACTGCATTGTTCTTTTTTGTTGTCATTGCTGTTGATATCACACTGTGTTGCAAATTTCTTGTTTAAATTTTACCCTGTCATGCTTTCCCCATTACCTTTTTCTGTGTATGTTCTGTATCTGTACACTAGCACATACGTGTTCTGTTTTTATGTGTTGTTAATAGCTCCTGCTTCCTACTTATTCTTGTGTACTACTTTTACTGATAGGTTATTCCTTTCCAGGCTAGAGCAAACTATGTGAGCTGGTGCAATTTTTCTTTTCCTTCAGACATCTGTTGCTACCTTCCCATTCAAAGAATTGTAAGCCTTCTAATCTTGACTTGAATTGATTATAATTTTTAACAATAAATAAAATAGTTCTTAACATTCATCAAAGCACTCTTTTTCTCTTTTTTTCCCCAATATATATTTTCTCCTCTTTGAGGGTAGAACAGCTAATCTTACTTGCTAGTTCTGGCTCTTAAATGCTCTTATATTCATATTTGTACATCTTAATACAAGTAAGTAACATCATAACAAATGTAAACTGTCAGTGTGAGTTTAAATGTTGTGTTGGGAAAGATGTAAAGCAATTTTATCCATTTTTAGCAGGTAGGCAGGCTAGTGCTTATCTGTCCCTGGTCTTGTGGCTTAGTATGGATTTGACATCATCACAACATAACCGTCTGCATAATGAAAGGAGAAGAAAATTGGAAAGACAAGCAGGTAAAGTGTTTATTATTTCACAATCTTTTCTTGTTATGCTTAGGAATTTGGTTAAGTAGAAGGAGCAAGTCACCTTGCTGACAGAGAGCTATCTTACTTATTTCTCCTGAAGAATTGTGTTTATGGCACTTGTAGAGAAAATGCAATAGATAGCGCTGTTGTAATATTCTAGCTATGTAGTAAATATCTGCTATGCCAGCATACTTGCTGTGGTGATTTCCTACCAGTGGCTGGCAACTTGCCCCAGCTATTTGCCTGTGACTAGTTCCAGGGAATGAAGCTGTGGCTATGATCGAGCTATTCAGAATAAGTTTGTTTGTGGAGTGACAGTTAGGCAGGACCAGTTATTACAGGCCCAGTTTCTGTCTAGATAGCCTCACAGCTAACCTTTAGATAGCTTCAGGGGCTGTTAGCAGCTCTTTCTTTTCTATTTTTTTTTTTAATGTAGATCTTAAGCTGCACATTTTCAAGATCTGAAAACATCATGAGTAGGAGAGATATGATTGAACTGAGATGCAGTTTAAAGCAAAAATGCCCCCAAAACGTTAGGGTTGCCAGAACAACTACTTCACATAGGTGTTGCTTTTAAATTTCTTGTATTGAGTCTGAAAAGGCTGGGGAGGGCAGAGGGGCCAGAGGGTAATCCTTTTTTTCCAGAAACTTTCCGTTACTGTCTGGAGGGCTTTTTGTTTCCCTTTTCCTAAGTCCTTATATATCATACAACTGAAGGGCTAAGAAAATTAAGTACCCCGAATGGTGGTCTTCTCTAGGAAGCTGATATCACACAAGAAAGTGACTGATAGAGTTTGGTATAGGTTGCAGTTACAAAATCCCTGTTTTACATGCCCTAATCTGGAGAATTTCTTTAATACAGTTCCCTTTCCTGTTGTATAATCCTGAACAAAAAGCTCAAGCTGATCCTACGCAGTGAGGCATAATTAGGGGAAGAAATATCTATAAGTATTAATATTAAAGACTGAGCCATTAAAAGACTGAAATATTGTTGACTCTTATTACATAGTACGCAAGAAGACTGAGTTTCAGTTGCACAGGTATTGCTATGGTTCTGCAAGTTTGACATTTGGCTTTCTGATATTGATACTTTCTTTTTGCAGGATTTAGGGTACAGAGGAGTGAGTCTGCATGTAATTCTGTAAGCTTTTGAATTTTTAAAATAAATTGAGTTCTAGGACGTCAGATTGATTTATGCAAAATTAGCTGGTGGCATGGAATCTTTAGAACAAATGCAGAAATGCATTCCTTTTAGCCAACAAACTATTGATAGCAATAGCAGGTTGCTCACTTCTCTTTCTAGCAACTCTTGTTGAAGAGGACCAAGAGACACTGATGCAAAATGGCACATCTTTACATTTTCAAAGTTTAATCCAACAGCAGGCTTTAGCATATTGAATTCCATTCCACAAAAGGAAGCAAAGAAAGTTCTGCACAAATGTGTGTGGGAACTTCTTCACAGTGAGGGTGAGAGAGCACTGGCACAGGCTGCACAGAGAGGTGGTGGAGTCTCCTTCTCTGAAGTCATTCAAGACCTGCCTGGTCGTCTACCTGTGCAACCTGGGCTAGGGAGCTGCTTTGGCAGGGGGTTGGACTCCATGATCTCTAGAGGTCCCTTCCAACCCCTACAGTTCTGTGATTCTGGAGGGAAGTTGTTGTAGCTACTGCATGGAAAATTACTGCTTCAGTCCCCTCAGCTTGTACATTCCTTGTCCTCATCCTTTTCCTCTGCCACATTCTCCATTCCCATTTCATTCACTTTGCCCATCCAGTCTCAATCTCAGTTTCTTAGGATTCTCACTCCAGTTCAGTGTCTGAGCTCTTTGTATTTGCAGTTTCACCACCTCATTCTCCTTTTACTCACTGCCATTCCCACACAAGGTTCTCTTATCTCAATTGGCTTGTCACAATTCTCCAGATGAAATTCCTTATCATTGCTCATGGTTACCAGGTTCCTATTTAGAGGTAGATCCTTACCTGGTCTGATCTTTCCTGGTCCCTTTATCCAATAAGTTCTCCAACACACCTGCATCTTTAGATGTTTCTTTTCTTTCCACTCATGATTTCTCTTTCTCACTCTTCTTTGCTAAACTTTTTCTGAGATCAGACAGTACCAATGCTGCCTTTATTTCTTAGGATCTGAAATTACTTTGCAAGATTTATATTATTACATTCACCCCAGAATAGTTTTCTCTCTGAGACAAAAGGAGAAGAGCAAGTTTGCAACTTGTCCTTGACACTTCGTCGTCTCACTTTACTTGGCTGGGGCCCAGTTTTTAATCCATAAATATCTGAGAAAATGCTGACCTGGTAACCTTCACATATCTTCCAGAGCTTTATAACAGACGTGCTCCTTCTCTTCCCCTGCTCAACAGATGCCCTCATTGATAGCGATTCCTGTCATCATTTCAAGACTCTGGGAGAAGTCCAGAAAGATGCCTTAAATGGGACGTAGTTGGAATTGAGGCAAGTGAGAAGCAGCCTAACCCTGTGACTTAGAAGTTAAGATATTCAGCTGGGATGAGGGAGTGACTTAGTGTCTTATTTCCATTTCCTGGGTACTCCTAAGGACACTTCTTATCTTCATCTTCTCTTTTTGCTGCAGACCCTTTACCCCTGACTTCAAAGACTTTTCTATAAAACAGGAAAAACATTCTGGGACCAGAACATAGAGCCCAAGCCTGACTCTACACAACTGAGCATCCAGTTTCCAGCTTGGCTTTTCCTTGCTTGTTGTCCTTCTGGACACAAATCTCTCAATCCTTTTTTCTTTATGTCCCATCTTTAATGGTGATGAAGGGGAGGGGATCCACTTAATTCTGTAGGGTTGACAGATCTGAGGAAGGAGTGAATTTGACTCCCTTTTTAAGAAGGCCCAGAACACAATTTCTCTGTTCTGTGAGTGCTTAAAACACCAAATCATTCTTTACAGTCGACTTTGCAATTAGCAATGCTGGTTAAAATGTCAACCTACTTATACTATGTATAAGTGACTCATTTACTACCACTTGCCTTCCCTTCTCTCATCTTTGACCTGGACAGACTGGAAAGCTGGGAGGAGAGAAACCTAATGAGGTCCAACAAGGAAAAGTATAGAGTCCTACACCCAGGGAGACATAACCACATGCATCAGTACAGATTAGGGGCTAACCTGCTGGAGAGAAGCTCTGCAGAGAAGGGCCTGGGTGTTCTGGTGGACAACATGTTGGCCATGAGCCAGCAGTGAGCCCCTGTGGCAAAGGAAGCCAATGATATCATGGTGTGCATTAAAAAGAACGTGGTCAGCAAATCAAGAGAGGTGATCTTCCACCTCTACTCTGCCCAGGTGAGGTCACATCTGGAGTACTTTGTCCAGTCCTGGGCTCCTCAGTTCAAGAAAGCCAGTGATCTTCTGATCGAGGGGTAATAGGTACAAACTGAAACACTGCAAAGGACCAGGTGGGATGTGACAAGCACAGAAAGTTCCATATGAGCATGAGTAGAAGCTTCTTTACTTGTAGGCTTACAGAATACTAAAACAGGCTACCCAGAGAGACTGTGAAGTCTCCTCTGGAGATATTAAAGACTCACCTGGATACTTTCCTGCGCAACCCTCTGCAGGGAACCTGAGTTAGCAGTGGGATTGGACTTGATGGTCCCCCAGATGTCCCTTCTAACCCATTCAAGTCTGTGAATCTGTATTATTTTTTTTACCTTTTAGTTTGAATTATGTTTCAAACTTAAAAAAAAAAAAAAAAATAACAAACCTCCAAAACCACCACCACCAATAATAATAATAATAATAACAGAAACAAAAAACTTTATTCCATTAATTCTGATCTCAAAAATATTTCTTAGAAACATAAAAACAGTATGTATGGAAGTCACATCATTATTTAACAATATTCTTTGACTTCATTGCAGAATTGACCCGAAGTATCAGAACTCAAATTTTACTCCGCAGAGGTGATGTAGCTACATTTCAACAATTAATGAACTATTCCTCTGCGATCTCAGAAAAGCTCAAATATTGTCATGGATTGATGTTGCTGGGTAACTTTCAGGTCCTTTCTTCAAAGAAATGTTTTAGAAACTCAAAAATATTACTGGGGAAAATTGGCAGACATTTTGTTGGAGTCCCTTCTGTTGCACAGGCTATGATACTTGGATTCTTTTGGCATGCTGTTAGAAGGAAATAGGAACTTTGAATGACACAAAGCCTTTTTGACCGGGCAAGATAAGAGATGTAGAAGATTGTTAGACAGTAGTGGCTAAGTTACTCATCCAGATTACTCCTATCTATCAGAAATTTTTCTGTCACCCTTTTATGATGCATGGTAGAACACATAACAGAAAATAGCCTACTTTTGCAAAGGGAAATCATTTATTTACTATTAGCAATTATATAGATGCTGAACATAGGCCTGAAGATATTTTCATTGATGGACAAACGTGGTTATGTAACAGGTAATGGGTATATTTGAACTCATTATGTGTTCATGAGATAGTCTGACCACAGTACGACTATTTTCAGCTTTCTGATGGTTTTAGATGACCTGTGACTTGGATGAGGCTGTGATGCTAGTGACATGAGCTTCATGTTGAGAATGCACTGCTAAAACCCGGATAAATCCACTACTGGAGAGCATAGCTCTCTCCTGTTCTCATCTTCTTGCTCTCTGAACTAAGGGCAATTTGTCTCTTGGCTGAGATTAGGCTACTCATGGGTAGCAGTTTTGTATTTCTACATTTCCAAGTATGAAGTTTCAAGCATTATATTACACTGATGCAATACATCAGATTAACCTATATAATATACCTTGTCATTGCTATCACTTCAGCAGGTTGAGCCTGGAGTGATCATCACCACCTTTGTAGGTAGGCATGAAGACTGGAAAAAATAACTGGATAGTTTAGATCAATTAATTTTATTGATTAGAATTTTGATTTGTGTTATTAGAAAGGTGCAGGTTACATCTGACTTCTGGAAGGTCAAGGGGAGTGGTTAGATTTCCCTCCTGTTCCTTCCCTTTCAGGGTCCTTAGGCTGCAATGGATTGAAATGAAATAGAAATAGATGAACAGAAATGAAATACTGAAGTGATGTCACCTGGAATTTGGGGACTGTTCTGTGATTCAAGATCGAGTATGTTTCCATGGAGCTATCTGTAATGTTTACAAGACCAGGACTCTGTCTGCGAGGCATCAACAGCTCAGTAAAAATTATGAGGCCTCAGAGTCCCTTAGAAGCTAATGTAGACCTGGGGTCAAGTTCTTCTGAGCCCTGAGAGATACCCAGATGAATTAACAGGGCTACATTTTGAGATTTCCTGTCAGTATAGTGAGGTAACTTTTATCCAGTAAGCTTTCACCATTACTGAACTAGTTCCAAATCTGCTCCCTTACTGATCTTTCTGTGGGTTTCTTCTTGGCATTGGTATGCATAGATTTAGATAACTATTACATCTATAATATCTACTCTCATGTGTAGTTCTAAAAATATTTCAAAGTACAGATCAAAATGATAAATCTTCTGTGATTCTTTACTGTGAAGGTTACAGAGCTCTGAAACAAGAGCTAAGAGGTAGTGGAGTCTCCTTTTCTAGAGATATTCAGAATCTGCCTAGACACTTTCCTTTACAACCTACTGTAGGGAACTTGCTTTAGCAAGGGATTTGAACTAGATATCTCCAGAGGTCTTTGCTACCCCTTGCATTTGTCTTATAACTTTACAGGTGAGTATATTGCTTCTGAAGAAGACAGAATGTGTTTGCTGCAGAGCTGAACTTTGTCAGGTCAAGTTCATGCCGAAGGCTTGGATTTCATTCCTTTTGCCAATTGGAGAAGATCCATGAATGCAGGAGAGACTCAAGATGGCTGGGTCTTATTTCTTTTGCATGTTTCCTTATTCACCTTGTTCTGTGACACCATTTGACCTTAAGAAATTAAATAGAGTTAGCCCAGCGCTTGAAAGAGTCTAATCTATGATTCCCCTCCCTTCCCATAAGTCACTGGTGAAACTACATTTTTATGGATTAATGCTGTCTTAATGCATTAACAAAGAACTTGAAGGATGTTTTGTTACTCAGTGTGATATTTGTGGGTGTGTCTGAAAATGGAGATATCGACTACAAGTACATTCTTCATAGCTTCCATGTACAAGTGTTGTTCTCTTCCTTTATCTTAATCATATTCTAATTCAGGTCTCTAGATAATGTTATCAATATATTTTGATTTTAACTCACATTCATTATTGTAGGAAGTATCACTAGGTATATGATCAGAGATTTAACGCAAGGTAACTGTTGATGGAGAGTACCCAAGCAAATTTAAAGTTACTGTTTCCTGGTAGAGCTCTGCACTACCCAAGTACAATTTTTATGTAACTCCTGGTATAAACAGAACAAAAGATTATGTAGCATATTTCAAAACATACTATTCTACTTCTTCCTAGTAAAAAACCATGAAGGTAATGTTAGCCTAAGTCCCATTCTTACAATTTACTTCATTGTTAAAAATGCTGTAATCTGTAGCTTCTTTCATTCTTACCTGATTTACCTATTATCTTCCTCTGCCTTCCCTTCTTCATTTCCTTAGATCTGTCTCAGCAACATTCAGGTCCTTTCCTTTCTTAAGGTTTAGTTCTTGTATAAAGCATTTCATTTGATGTTTAAACGTATGACCAAAAACCTCTGGTTCTCTATGTGAGATTCTGAAGCTTGCCATACACTCCTGTAATCAGTTTGCTACTAACTTCAGAACACCAGTCTTTCACATGATTTATTATCTCTCTTTGGAAAACTATGTTCTTGGATTTTTATTATTTTTTTTTTGTACAATAATTGTAATTGAATTGACTTTGAGAATGATGTTTTTATTGCTTTCTTAATTATGTATTTGGTATAGTGCAAAATTGTGTCAACATTCAAGGCTCTCCTACTGCCCTTGTATTAACTGAAAATCAAAGGAATTCGAAGAGTATGCTCCAACAACGTTAGGTTTTTATGATAAACGAAATTTTACCTAACATCACAGAAACACAGAATTCTTGATTTGGAAGAGGCCCACAAGGATCACTGATTGAATCCGTCTCCACACAGGACTCCCGAGAATTCAAACCCTCTGTCTGAGGGCATTGTCCAAATGCAGCTCGGTGCTTTGACCACTGCCCTGGGGAGCCTGTTCCAGAGCCTAGCAGCCCTCTTGCAAAGAATTTTTATTTCAATGGACTCTCCAAGTCATTAACCTGTTAGACAGAAAATCTTACAAAACTTACAGAAATTTAAATTCTATTTCAAGAGGGATTTATGACATCTGTAGGCAGGATTTTCTTTGTGATCAAGAGTAATTAAGCAATTAAAGGCCAGAGGTGTGCTGTTTTATTAACAAAAATTATCTCAGTCTCTATATATTAACTGATTTGGTTCAAACTATCCCTTCTTGATGTACATATGTTCTGTCATCTGAAATTCCAGTAGTTTCTGTGTTTGCATGCAAATGCAAAGAGATGAATAAACTGTACCTACATTTCTATGTGTACATTGTCTATGTATATAGATATACATGTCTCTCCAAATATGAAGGAAGAGAAAGTGAAAACCCACTTCATCAAACTCAGGTAAATGGAGAAGGGAAGAAAGAATTTTAGCAGACCTTCATGTTCTGAATGTTTATTGTGGTCTGTTGTGTAATACTGCTTGAAATACTCATTATGAACTTCCATTCTTGCAATAATTAAGTCAGGTCAGTAAAGCCTCCTTTTCCCTTGTCTGATCCTTTTTTACTGATAGGTCTTGCTATCTTTAATTATCATCAAAATCCTTTCACTGAGTTGTAACTCAACATAGTAACTCCAATAAGTTACTTTTCCTGTACAAGAGAAAAAGGACTGACACAGAGATGGACACTTCTAGGAGGGTAACTTCCTATCAGCTTTTTACATCTGGTATCAAGAAACTAGACTTCGATCAAAGCATAACTAGCAGAACTTTATCATTGTTTGCAGATATTTGAAGACTTTATTTCCCTTGGATTTTGCTTACACAGAATGACAGTGTTCTTCTTGCACTACAGATTTCCTACTTGTTTGTTACTTTTCTATTCTGACTGCTCTGAAGATTGTTGCAGAAAAAAAATATTTTTTTTTACTTTATTTTTTGTGCTTGTGTATCTCAGTCACACAAGAAGTTTAGTTATTCTGAAAGATACAAAGCAGAAAATAGAAGAGTGCTTTTTGGATTCTAAGGGGAGATTTATGTGAAAGTAAGCATTTCTGGCTAAAGGTTTGTGGTCTTTATTTTGTCATTAGTTTCTTCATCCTGATTAGAATTCTCACTAAGGTGAGCTTTGAAGCCTGTCTTCCATTGACATGTGGTGAAACAAACAAAGAGAAGATTGTAAGTGTTATGTAAACTTTTCCAGGTATACCACCTTTGGGATTACCAAGGGAATAAGAGGGAGCATGGACAGTGTATCCTTGGAAGGGAGCAGTGGCATACAAACTTTAATAGTGTAGGTACAACACAAGCCTTGAGTAAAAAGATTACTGACAATATAAAAAATAAGTGGGAAATGTTTACTGAACACTAGAGGGATAACCATAATACCTCTGAAGTTTTATAGATCTTTTGGCTGAAGCTTTTTAAGTTAAGACTTTGTAAGTTAGGGTTTTTCATCAAGATTGGATCCAAAAGAGATATCAAAAGAGGAATAATAAAAGAAAAATGGCTGTAATTGAGTAGTAATAGAAGGAATAGGTTTTTATTTTGACAGCTAGTGCTGATCACAGAATGAAATCAGACTGCTGTAAGCAGACTGAGAAGATTAAAAGCAGACTAGAACAAGTATACCTAGACACAGGATGATAAATTAAATACAGTATTCATAATAAGAAAACCTCGTATTATTTTTTCATAAGAAAAGATTACTTTGGTCCTAAAGCATCATTTCTATCACACTGAACTCCTGTTCAGAGTTTTCTGCTTTTGGGCTCAATGAGATTCTTTCTCTCAATGAGTGCTTTCTCTCAACGTTACAGCTCCTGCAAACCTCTACTTAACATCAGATGTTTTAAAACTTCATGATTTTAAAGTTAAGTTTATTCTATTTGTTACCTTTTTAAAATTATACTATTTAACTTTCTTTCCAGTGGTATATACGTTATTTTATTTCTAGTTTTGCTGTGACCTGTGACTAGTATTATTTTTCCCCAATCAATCTGTGGAATACCATCTTTTTCATTCTTCTTTTTGTTGTTGTTGTTTAAACTTCCAGGAAAGGAGAGAGGCAGTGCAGAGTAGTGATTTGAGGGGGAAAAAATGTGGAATATTCTGTGGTGACAACAGCTGCTGTTTTCTTGATATGGATTTACTGAAAGATGGTAGACCAGTGTACACATTTTTCATAGCCATTGGGTCTGCAGATTCTGTGCTACATATGTCATCCAGGTGTGTGTCATTCTGTGTCACTTAGGTGTTTCTGTCTGTGATTTGGATGTTAAGTGCTGGTCTGATACAGGAATTCTGCTTTGGAAAAGATGGTAAAGTTATCACAACTTTAACATACTTTCCTGGTGGTATAGCTTGTAAACATGTTTTGCTTTAGCTAATTTGCCAAGAGATCATGTCTGGCTGTGAAAGCAAATCTACCATGCAAACTTGAAATGATTCTTGATTTTGCCAAGAAAATGCTCTGGAAATCTTCATTTACATGTTATCTGCAACTCTGTGGTGCGGCTTTGTGTGATGACTGTGAAACTGATAGAGGCTTGGTATTCAGCTAAAAAAGAATGAATCCTCCCTTGTAGAAGTGTTGTCCTGGATTATGTTAGCAATCATAAATATCCTTCACATAGCAGCAAGGATGGCATTCAGGATATCAAGCCAGCTGGAAAGAATCCCTTTTACAAGGCTCCGTTGGGGTGGGTGGATAAGCTTTCTTGACAACAGTAGTGCTTTCTTTCCTGTCTGTCATAATTTGTGTTGCTAGGATCTGTTTCACAAGTTTTGTGACAGACTTATATATGATACTGTGATTCCTTTTATTTACTATAACAGGGAGAAAGTGAACGGTAAAAGGACATGGAAAATAATAAAAAGTCCAGGCACAAGACCACAAGAATAAATATGATGGCAGCTGTTCTTGAAGAGAAAAATAATTTTCTGTTGGTTTGATGAAATGAAAATTAATATATGGCAACATTCCACTTTTTCTGAACTTCATTTTTTCAGTAAAGCAGGAAAAGAATATGTAATCATAAACTGAAAACTTCTATTAGAATTCAGGAGACTTCCCATATATCATGGCAACCATTAATGGTAAAATGCATTTTAATTCACAAACATAGTTCCAATTCCTCCTTCAAATCAGCATTTCTATATAAATCGCTGATTCCATTGTCAGCCCTCTCAGCTTATTTGACCTTTTGTATTTTTACTTCCAGGGGAAAAAGAAGATGAACAAATAGTTACTGAAATCATGAGAAGGCGTTTTTTTCCTGATGTTATAACTTACAAGGCCTGGGAAGGCTTTCACTTTGCTGGCCATGAGATAAGGATTACAGAAGCTACTGATTATTATGGGGCAGTCGTCTGGCCATCGGTACAATATTTACATAATACTGTTTCTTTTAGTTTTGGAGTCTTTTAACACATTTAGGTTTTTTTTTTTTTAGTGATAAATATTTTTGGTTGTGAGTTGTAAAATTAAGAATAAGATTCTATGCTTTCTCTGTCTCCATTCTACAGTTGCAAAACCTGAATTTAGCCTGGTTTTCCTCTGGCTTCCTGGTTCTCAAAGCTTAAATGGAGTGCTGGTTGCACCGAAGATATTGCCTCCTATTTATTTCAACTCAATCCACAACAGATACAAAGAGCACAATGACACTGTTTGATAGAGTACATTCTCAGTTACAAAATACTGTTTCTCAATATAGTCACCACTGTTAACTATGAATTTTTGCCATTGATGAACAAGAGCCTGCATGCCGCACTCATAAAAATCTGCAGCAGCAAAGGTGATTCACTGTTTCACAGCTGCTATGTTAGGAAAATTTTGCCCATGCAGTCCATCTTTCATCAGCCCAAACAAATGAAAGTCATAAGGTGCCAAATTTGAAGCTATATGGTGGGCCTGGATGCCTACCTTTGCAACCTGGTTTAGGGATCCTGCCTTGGCAGGCGGATTGGACTAGATGGTCTCTAGAGGTCCCTTCCAACCCCTACAATTCTGTGATTCTGTATGGTAGGACCATACAAGATTGGCAGTGTGCTCCACGGTCTTCAAACTGGCATGGGACCTGGTGTTATTGTGTTGGGAGAGAAAGACTACCTTCTTCTCTGATGTGAATTTTGGAGTTTGAACCTTCAGTTTACTCAGTGTCATGATATAGCAGACAGATCTGATGGTTTCTCTGGGTTCCAGGAAATCCAGAAAAAACACCACTTATCCTGAAGGACTGCATATCATTTTATCTGCTGAAGGCTATGTCTTGAACCTTTTTCTCTGAAGAAGAATTCATATATCACCACTCTGTGGACTGTTGTTTAACTCTGGCTCTTAGTGGTGACGCCACATCTTGTCACCACTAATGATATGATCCAGGAAACTGTCACCTTCAGCCTCATATTAGTTCAGTAGGTCTTGATGAAGTTGCACATGGTGTTCTTTCTGTCCTTGCGTGAACATTTGTAGGAACCACCTGGTATAAACTTTGTGATATTGCTACATTGCCATCATTGTTTCTACCATATTGATACTGATATCCAGCTCCATACATAGTTCCATGACTGTAATCTGCTGATTTGCATGGATGGGCTGTTTGAGACACTCTTCATTTTGTGGTGTGACAGCTGTGCATGACCATTCAGAACTTGACTTGTCTTTCATATTGTCGTCACCACTGTTGCAAAATGCCATCCACTACCTCACTGTGCTCACATCCACATTGATAAACATTCAGGAAGAATCAGTGAATGTCAACAATTTTTTGTGCACAGGGGAATTTAGGTCATCATTGCTTCATATGCACATCCATGCCAGAGGTCATTTTGTCAGACTGTCCCTCTGCAGCCATCTGTCACACAAAAACAAAATATAACAGAGTATTGGTGGAAGATTCAGTCTCTACTGTCATAACACCAACATCCAGATCTGACATCCTAAAACAAGAGGCATTACTTTTGGAGCAGCCCTCATATTTCTCGTTTGTGTCCCTTCACCCAGCATGTATAATGTGCTGCCTTCTCCTCACCTGTCAAAACTTTTTGGTCCAACTGGCCAATTAGAAGCAAGTTCTGAAAGAAGTGTTGGTCTTGTATGAGAATTACATTGCTGTACACATCATAAATAGATGACCCTACAGCAAGTAGATTCAGAAAGAGCTGTGATGTGAGCTCATAAGGTGCTGACACTTACAGATGCTACTTAAGCTACTCATGAGAAAAATTTAACTTGTAAATATGCAGAAGAACTTGTAAAAATACAGAAGAACTTGTAAATATGGGGAGATTCACACTGAGACTTCAGTTTCTTAAAAAGCAAGAAACCTGTGTGGAAGTGAATCCATGCTCTCAGGAACCATCATTCATGACTCTAGATATCATGTAATCACAGAATTGTTTGAATTGCAATGGACCTAAAAAATATGAGAGGTATCAATGTATCAATCATACAAAAAACTTTCTTCAATGTTTTGAATTTGTGCACTGCAGTTAATGGACTGTTTTGAAATAATTAATAGTGTGCAGTTGGACAGCTGCCATGACGATCCATTGATGCTTGCATTGCTTGAAGAATATCTCTAAAACAGAAGGATCACCAGGGTATAGAAGACTAAAAGCCAAGAGGCTCCACTGTTGACCCAATAGCATCAGATTCCCAAGATTGTGATGTTTTTAAGAAATATGGCCATAATCCAGCTGAGGAGGGTTAGTGTACCCTATTGCTTTGGATGACAAACGCTTAGCAGAACTGGAGAAGTTGTTTATGCTATATCTCTTAGCAGCCTCAGTGAATATCTTCAAGGCAAGGTCGGCTGGTTGTCAATTATTCTCAAAAATCATGGGCTATACTGAAATGCACGTTTTCTCCTGTGAGGTTTTGTCAATTTTTTTTGTGGAAGGAAGGAAACTCCCACTGTATCTCTATATTCTCCCTTCTGTTCCAACCTGTGATATTTGAAATCTTCTGAAAATGTCAGTCACATTTATCAAGAATGCAGAAATCTAAGTGAAGTTAAGCTTCTGTATGGAAAGGAAGCTATCAAGGACTATCAAAGATTCCCTAATTTAAGTCACAGAAGTTTTGATCTTGCAAGCTGGTTTCAATGGCAGAACATGGCAAGACACCAAGAAAAGAAATGATGGGGATGTATGGAGCTAAGAGGAAATCTTGATGGGATTTGTTTTAGGAATTCAGTCCAACATCTCACACAGTCTTAAGGAATCTAGCTTTTATTAACTTAGTGTGCACAAACTTTCTGTTTCTGAGTCTTGTATATAGAGATATCTGTATCTTTGTATAAAAGACCTTGTTCTTTTTGCTCTGATTTAAGAGGTTGAATGAAAGCAAAAACACTGACTTTTTATCACTTACTGAGTCAACAGTCCTCCATTCTTCTATTTCTTAATCTATTAAAGTAAAACCAAGAGTATAATTTTGCAGTGCCAATCTGAATCACTACTAACTATTTTCCCAAGTGGTAATCCGTACTGCAAGTTAATATGGCAAGCAATGTATGTATTTGTCAGTGCAGACTATATCATTTTCTAAGTGTGGGAAATAGTACAGGAAACTGTCTGGACTGCCTCTGTGAGAGGAGAAAAAGCAACCATTTGTATTTGTGCAGAGAACTAGACAGCACTGGTCAGTGTGAGATAGGACAGAAAAGCTGGAGAAGCTTCTTAGTTGCATTTTATGAGCGTATATATAAGGAATCAGTTGTAGAGAGCTATGTGATTTTGTTTGCTAAAATGGTTTTTATGCTTAACAAAGTATGCACATTAAAGCTAGAAAGAAACTGAACTGAAAGTAAAGGGGTAAATTTATTTGCCCCTTTTGAATCATTGTGGTCATTAATTATTGTTATAAATAATTAATGATTGGAAAAGGCTAACAAGAGTTGTGGATTTTCTCTCACAAGCAGTTCTTATATCAAGATGTCTTGTGACAGACATTTTAACTCAACCAGAAGTAAGTGTAGGAATTGCTGACTGGAATTTTACAGCTCATGTTATGCAGTGTGACAGATTAGATAATTGCAGTCATTCCTTCTGGCTGTAATGCTTTGCAAGCCCATATCGAAGCATGTGGTGACATTTGTTTTGTCAGCCTATAGAGCTCAAAAATAGTGAGTCATGATCCTTTCAGGACAGTGTTTGAATGAATATTACTCGTTTAAACAGACGCAAAATAGTAAAACATTTTTTTGCATGCTTATAAATTACGATGTGTATTTAGTGAAGGTTTTTATTTCATTTATTTGTTCAGCATATTCACAGATTCCCTCCCTTGCAGGCTCTTGTTCTGTGTTATTTTTTGGAAACCAATTGTAAACAATACAATTTGGTTGACAAAAATGTGATTGAAATTGGAGCTGGAACTGGGTTGGTCTCCATAGTAGCCAGTTTACTGGGTGAGTACATACCACTGCTCTTACACTCTTGGAAACATCTCTCAGATGAATACTGAAAAACCAAGGAAGTACCTTAGTACTTCTAAAACAGAGTTTTTTGACATTCTCTAAGAAGTGAATTCCAGCAGGGTTTCTTGGAAACTTTTGTTTGTTTGTTTTTCCCCTCTAAAACTGTAAATGCAAAGGTATAGATGGAGTAAAATAGGTCCCTGTAGATGTTGTTACCATTAGCAGTGTTAAACAGGGGACCAACAAATAAGAAATTAGTGTCTGTCAGGACTTCAATGGCAAAAGGTTAAAGTCAGTCACAGGCACGACCTACACATCATCTTCCATTGATTAAAAATACCTCTTGTATGCCAGGTCACTTCCTTTGCACTTGACTTTGGCCTTTCTTTCAGCAACCGATCCTTGACTTTTCTGCCACAGAAACTTGTGTTTTCTTTCATGGCAACCTGTTCTTTCTCAAGAGTATTCCAAATCTGTAACTCCTGCATTTTAACAGAATTATAGCTTTCTGCAGTCTGAGAAAGTTTCTTCATATTCAAAGGAAAGAATCCTAGGCAACACCTAAATGTAGTGTTGATTTTCTGCAGTTAATAACTGTAACTCTTCAATCTCTCACTGCACTTCCATTCAAAATGACATCAAGACACAGTATTTGATTTATCCTCACCCAAGCCCAGCTACCATTAGATGGCAGTAGAACTGCTGGGAACCAAATATTTATTTTAGGTACAATGAGTAATAACAAATGGGAACAATAACAGCGTTCTATTCCTCTAGTGGGAAAATTTGCTAAAATCAGTTCCTCGTGTAGCAGCTTTGCAAGTGGGCTTTTACTCATGTCTTGAAGTATACTGAAAGATTGCTGTTGTTTTCTTCTTGTCATAGGTGCACTTGTGACTGCCACTGATTTGCCAGAACTGCTGGGAAACCTTCAGCACAATGTTCTCCAAAATACAAAACTGAAATGCAAGCACCAGCCCTGTGTTAAGGAGTTGTCCTGGGGAATTGATCTGGAAAAAAACTTTCCCAGAGCTTCATGTCACTTCGACTATATTATGGCTGCTGATGTAGTTTACCACCATCCCTTCCTGGATGAACTTCTACTAACTTTTGATCACTTGTGCAAGAATGACACTGTTATTATGTGGGCTATGAAATTTAGGCTGGACAATGAGAACCAATTTGTGGACAGATTTCAGACACTCTTTGACTTAGAGGTCATTTCTAATTTCCCTAGTTTGAACATAACTCTGTATAAGGCAATGAGGAAAGGCATGATGAAAGTCAGACCTTTCAAATTGTCTGTCTGAAGAAGAGATACACAGGGGTGATTGTTTCAGATATTTTGTAGCTTGTTCTCTTTTTAATAACTTCCACAGAAGCAGTTGTCTGCATCTGTACAAATTCCATTTTTAAACCGTGTAGAATAAAACAATTGTTTTCCAGTGCATTCCCACAGAACTCCTAAATTCAATTTGCTGATAGAAGAGATGCATTTCTGATATTTTCTTGACTTCTATCTGCTATATTGACAAAATAATAACTTTCACAAGTCTCACTATTATTTATATGGGATGTACAGTGAATATTTCCACTGACTTTCAAATGCAGTTTTAAACAGCGTCTTATGAGATCAACCAAACTTTTGAAGATTTACGTTTTGTATTTAACAGACATTAAATCTGTCTTCCCTCATTCCCACCATAGTGTACAAATCCTTCCTTCAGATGGCTTTTATGTGACATTCAGTTAACTGAAAGGAAAGATGGGAGATGTGGTATCATAACAAAGGGAGAGAGAGAATCGGTTACTCCTTGATTTAATTATTATGCTGTCATAGAATCATAGAATGGTTTGGGTTAGGAGGGACCTTTAAGATCATCTAGTTCCAGCCCCCTGCTATAGGCAGGGGCACTTCTCTCTAAACCAGGTTGCTCGAAGCCCCATTCAGTCTGGTCTTGAATGCCTTCTGGGGGCGGGGGATGACGACACATCCACAGCCTCTCTGGGCAATCTGTTCCTGCATCTTACCTCCCCCACAGTAATGAATTTCTTCCTAATATCTAGTCTAAACCTACCCTCTTCCAGTTTAAAACCATTTATTTCCCTTCCCTTCTATTTAGATTCAGGGTTTCTTCAACAGACAGCTGCACATATGAGGCAACAGGGAGTTAAATATTTTGTTACTTGAACAAAGGTCTGGAATAAGAATAGTACATCACATCCACAGGTCCCCATTGCAAAGACCTTAAATTATTGGATATCTGCCCCTTCAGAAATAGACTGGTATGTGGACCTCAGGGAACAATGGAAAAACAACTGTGGCACCAGGATAAGTGTTTTGCAGTGCCAACTGGTGGTGGTTGGAGGTAGAAAACTAGACCTGCCTGACACAGTATGGCTGAATCATCAACTGACTTGAGTTTTTGCAAGGGCAAACAAAACATTTTTATCCTAGCTTCTCCTAGGTAATGTGTATCCCCAATTTTAGTGATCAGATTAATGTACTTAAACACAGAATTTTGCTCTTTATTCCTACTCCCAGTATATATTTTGGTTTTCTGAGATAAAACTTTCCATTGTTAGACATGAAGTGGTGAGGATAGGATAGCCCAAGCTGTCAGACTTTCCAGTGGGATTTGGGGACCCCAAAGCTGAAAAGAAGTAGTGGCAGGACCGATGAGGATTTGGCAGGAGGAATCTGGATGTAGGAGGAGGATGATGGAGAAAAGGTAGCTGTAAGAAGAAGGTAATATGGAGAAAGAGAAGAGGTTGCAGCAGGGACACTAATTTCAAAATACTGGATCCACCTACTGAGTGGGGATGTCCTCTGTAATAGCAATTGCTTGCAACCATCCAATCCACTGCAACTGAAACTAAAATCCTTTCAACCTGAAGAGCATCTCTGTTTACAAATACTTCACAGATAAATGGATTGGGACTGGGTAACGGGCAAGACAACTCTGTATGCATCAAATCCTTCAGTGAAAATATCCTGTGAACTACAAAGCAGTGCAGGCTAAGGAGGAAAAGAAAGAGTCCCGCAAAGTAGTAACGTGGGGTCACTTTTAATACCAATGAGCCCTTCTATTTTGTTTGAGGCTGTACCCCACTGAGCTCCTGCTGAATTCAACAGGAGCTGTGTTTGTCGAGCAGATTCAGAATTGGGCTCTTCAGGCCTAGCAGCATGGTAATGTTTAGTGTAATCTAACACTGCTCCCCTTTCTCACAAGTCTGTCTAGCAACACTGTGTGAAGCTTCCTGGGAAAGCTCCAGAGCCTGGCTGCTCTATTGTATGAAGGCCTTTTGTCCTCTGTTATGATAGACAGGTTATTAGCCATGACCAACGGGTGGTAGAGGTTATATCTGGCATTTGCCTGTGGAGATTATTTCTGTTCTTTGAGAACAGGTCCCTCAGACAACTGTCAGATATCGCCGTTTCTTAAAGTCAGTTATAGTTTTCATAATCGCTTACCCTTTGGTCTAAAACTTCAAATAAAATTCAAATTGTTATGCAGTGTACCATACTGCAAATGCACATGGCATTTGCATCTGTAGTTAAAACTGTAGATAAAAGATTTCCTCCTATAAGGAATGCTAGAGAGGCTGTGTAAGCTTACAGGCGTTTACAGTATATTATGAAATGTTATGGTAATGGTATTAATTGAAGTTATAAGTCATGTATTATGTAGGTTCAGTCAATTCCTTGGTTTTCTGTACTCTAATCTACCAGTAACTTATTGAACAATACCAACAATACGCACAAGCAACTTGACAGCATTTTCTAGGTTTTCCACAAATGTTTTACTGACCTCACAATTTTCACACGCTTATGTTTATTATCATCATTATTATTATCTGTGTATATATACAAACATTAAAGAAATTTATTTTGCTGTTAATTATATGATATCTCCATCAAAGTCTTATAAATCCTACTTTTTGCTTCTAAACATTAAAGTAGCAAATGTTTTCAGCATTGTATTGTTTCTATATAGTCATACTGAGTTTTTGTTTCTGTCTTGTTGAATTGTGATGTTGCAGCTCTTGGTGATAGGGTTGCATTTTCATTTTTAAATACACTGATTTGGGCTTCTGCCTCTTATAAGAGCTTTAAGAAAAAGCTATAGCATTGGATGTTTAGAAAAATCAGTCAAGTGACAACACAGATTGTCTAAACAAATCTCATTTTCATTTAGAAGCAGTAAGGGATGCCAAGACGCTGAAATAAAACCGCCACAAAATATTCAAATAAATATCCATAGCATAAATGGCAGTTGATTGATGAAGTGCTTACATTAGTTATTGCACAATCACTTGTTTGCATTAGGTGAGCAACAAAGACTCTAGCTGCCTTGGGTGTCCTTAATGGTGACTGATATTGAAGATCCATTGAGTGTGTCAATAGATGTGACAATCACCAGAAAAAAACACTGCATTTTATAAGCAAAGAGCAGACGATCCCGAAAACAAAGGGATGGGTCTAGAAATCCACTGAACCCTTTGAATTTTGGAGAACTGAAAGGTATGGGATACTTTTCTGCTCATAGTTTCTGATATTACTCTGGTAACTATGAGGTGATCTGAAATAAATTCAGTGAGAAAGGAAGATAGAGGCTGTTGAGATGTCATTGCTCCTTTGACGTACTTCAGAAATCGATATGCTCATGCTTATAATAGCTCTGTGACGTAAGGGAAATATGGTGACACAGTTCTAGAGCAAAGACAGAACTGAGCTAAATGTCAAGTGATATAACCATAGTCACACTACTGAGTACAGTTCTTTCACAGTAAAAACCGTATTTCCTGTGGTGCTTTTTTTCTTGTTAGAATTTGCTCACATGGAGATTGAATTTAAACTGAAAAAAGACCCCACGCAGCTCTGTAAATAAATACTAAAAAGCCAGTGAGTGTAAGCACTCAGCAATAGACTAGAAGAAAATCCCAGATATTCCAACAGTACCGTATAATACACTGACTGTAGTGGATACAGCAAAATTCTGGAATCATCCAAGTAGGAAGTCACCTCTGAAGACTGTCTGTCTTGTTCAGAACAGGTATAGATCCAAAATTGGAAGATGATCCTCAGGCTCTCCAGGACGAATATACTACAAGATCTCCAAGTAGATGTTTAGTTTTTACTTTTTTTCCTCTCTACTTATGATTGGAATTACTCTTATTGCAGTTGGACAGCCATCTGTGGTCATTTTGCAGCGGACCTCTGGCAGTGCACCCAGTACTCTCAGTCGCTCCATCCTCCATCCTCTTAACCATTTTAATCCTCCTCTTCTGGATTCTGTTTGGTTTGTCAAGATCTCTGTTATTAGAGGGTCCAAAATTGGACAAAACACCGCAGATGAGACATCATGACACTATGTACAGGGGTAAGATATGTATAGGTACAAAATAGTTGCTTCTGATGACCTTGCTGCTACACTCTTCCCAATGCAGATCAATACACATTTAATTCATATCTAACGAACCAGACAGTTTTTGTAACTACTTTGTAGTCCATCTGTCTTCTCTGCACCTCTATGATTAGCCTACAGGACTTTTATAGGAAAAAAGGTGTGATAAATTTATCAAAGAGAAGGCAAGTGATATTCATTATGCTCTGCTTATCCACAGAACCAGTCAGAGAAGGCAATTAGGTCCTTAGTAAATCAGTTATTTGCAGAGTGTACCAGAAAATGTCCTCCAGGTAGGTTCATTGCAGTCTTTCAGGGACTGAGATGAAGCAGATTGGACTGTAGTCATTACCTGATGTTTTTATCCCACTGTGTGCTTTCCTCACTCTTCTCAGAATCTTCAAACCCCACTCCAGGTTCACTGTCTTACAGGTTAGAATATGACCCTTTGTCCTCTCTTCCTGTCCTTAAATATCTATCAGCCAAAGCACTGAATTTATGCTGTTTATCTGAGAGAAAAGGTTCTAAAACATACCTGAATGACTCTGTATCTATCTCTGGGAAAGAAACTGAGAGACAAGTAAATCAAGACATGAGGTCCTGAAGACTCTTTATTGCTACCCATACATAAGGTTTGGGTGCTCTGAAATCCTGAGCTCCCGTGTCCCAAGAAATTTGTAATTAAAGGAGTTTTCTATAGAACATTACTCACTATTACAGATGATTAATCTCTACTGTCAGATTATTGCATTATTGGATTATCCAGATTATTTATTATCAGGTTTTTATTATTAGCTATAGGTCATCTGTCCTCTATGTTACTGACTCCACACACAAATCCTTCAGGCTTGAAGACAGTTCATGAAATCAGAAGAGGCTGTTTCCCTCATGATGCCTGTGATTATTACACCCCTGTGTGAGGCAATGAATGCTTCTTTCTGAGGTGCTCAGCCTTGGCAGCAGAGTAAAAGGATCATTAGATATTGGCTGTGTTCCTGCCAGAAGTTCATCAGATTATAGTAGCATTAGAAGTACATGGACACTCCGGGTAATTGAATGGTTTTTTTGACAGAGGATGAGGCAATTTTTATTAGGAACATGTGGTTTTTCATGATTTATTCTACTGATTTATCAAAATAATATGTTAGCAATATTTTCTAACTGGGGAACAATTGTGAACAATCACAGAAGGCACACCCGATGCCCTGAAAGTGAAATCCCAAAAGGCTCTGCAGTCATGCTGCTGCAAAAAGTCAGAAAAATCACACATCTCCCTTCTAGTTTATTGAACTTAGAACAGCACTGCTTTGATTTACAATGTGAGAACACAGATAGAGGTAGATGGTAAATCCGATTTAGAGGATCACAGCAACAGTAATCTGACAGAGCACTTTCTTGCCTATTTCTGCCTGATATGGACGACTTCAAAATATTTCAAAGTGCACACCATCAAGACAGTCTGCTCCCTTCCAGACTGGAACGCTTCATCAAAGAAAGGAAACTTTTGGGAAGTGTTTTAGTCTGAATTAAGATGAAAAACTTCCAGGTTCACCCAAATAATTGAGGCCTGAGGAGCCCTGTCCTGTCTCTTATGATGGGTGGTACCCAGAGCTGTAGCACAAGTGCCTTAAAAGTTTCAGACACACTGGATAGAGAATCTTTGACTTTTGAAATCTGTTTTTCTTTGCAGCACATTAGGTAAATAAATAATTTCAAAGTACACTCGCTGAAACTGAGATATTCAATAAAAGCGGTGTTTTGTACTGCAAGACAGGTTTGTCAGATAATTCCTAGCTAATTCTGGTTAGGAAAATGCAGTGTGAAGAAATCCGTTCAACAAGGTGTGCAAAAGATTGCAGAAATAAGAAATCACATGGAAATTATTGCTAAGCCGTGTAAAAGAGCACAACAGTATTCACTACTTGTTTTCAGTCTAGCGCCCAGTTTTCAGTAAACTCCTTGCAGCCAGTCTTTATAAAAACCATAAGCACCTGAATAATACAGACAGGAGAAAGATTGTTTAAGAAAAAGTCTCTGACACAGCTCTTGAAATCTGGCTTTTAATAAATATGTAAGGATTTCCGCTTGGAATCTCAACGTTACCTGTATATAAAAGGTATATGCTACCCATGGTGTAGCTATGATTTAGTCATGGAAAACAAAAATATTTTCTGTGCATCTCCAACCAGTGTTCTCACATCAATACCAAGAACAGAAATTCTGTTTCTACTCTTTCCCACAAATGCATTTGGTCCCCAGACTTGATTTCTTCCTCACATGTTGTAATGGTTGTAGCAAATGGGGTTGACAGAGTGCAGGAAAAGGAGGAAAAAATAGGTCTTCTTAGATTCTTTGTTGTGCATATGGCATTGTTCATTTTCCTCCATCTGAAAAGAGTTTGATATAAAATGTATGAGCACTTGAAGAATGATCTGGATCCCCTTTTATTTCAATCCATGCAAGGTTAAGCTTACTCTTGGGTCTGTGGGATCTGATCCTTTGACGCCTGTATTCCTGAACCTGGAGCAGTCCAGCCTCAGAAAGAAAGTGGAGACTGTTCCCAAGTAGCTCCAGGAGGAGAAGAGAACTTGAACTTCCTATCCTTCATCTTCTTGAGGAAGTACTGCAACCACTAGACCAGCTTACCACAGGGAATGCATATAAGCATCAGCACTCAAAGCTATGGCTGTCCTAGAAATACGCAGATAACAGCAACTCTGCAGTTAAAGCATCTTTGAAACCTGATTTACATTTGGCAGCTAATGCTTCTGATATCAACACAGTTCTGTTTTTTTTTCCCTAGCATACAGACAATTGTTTTGACTACTAAACTGTTTGTCAGTCTTTCACTGCATAGCATATAGGCTTTGCATGTATGTCAACTGCTGATTAACTAGTATCACATGCAGTGTTACAAGCTCCATAAATGCAGCCAACACCTTCAGTACGCATATTTTATCCCACTATGATAGCTAAGAAATGTCTTAGCTGGATACTTCATGTCTTCCAAAGTAAAGTGTGAAGCTAATCACTCCTTTTTTTGTGAAGAGATTCATTTAATTTTCACACAAAGGTTTGTGCTGCACAGAAAACTTTCACTCAGCATTTGTATTCCAGCTGACCTGATTCCTTGACCATCTTATTTTTTTTATGCTTCCTAGTGTCAGTCTTCCTCAAACTATGAAGTTCCCACAGAGATTCAAACTGGTGTGTTGCCTAAGCAACAAGTAATCTGAATAAAATCAAACACTTTTACATATCGTGAGTTGTGAATATTATCTTCTCACCTTCTTCCTGACAACAGAAACCTCTATAAATAATTTTTTTCAAAGTCTAAATGTCTATGTTTTCCTTTGTCTGAAAGTTATTTATCATAGGGAAAAGCTACAGTTGGTGTAGTATCTCAAGGTTGTGCAGCAATATTTGTGTCTCCACTGAACCCCAAACCCTCCTCCCCATTAATTTTCTTACAGGGATTCTACTTTTGAGTCTTCAGCAAAAGGACAATGCGTCCCTTGGTGTGCAAAAAACCTCATACAATCTTGTCTCAGTACTTGGACTTCATGTCACTCATGACACCCAGTACAGGAAGGATGTGGAGCTGCTGAAGTGGATCCAGAGTAGGGCCACGAAGACTATCAGAAGGATCACCTGGAGCACCTTTCCTATGAAGATAGGTTGAGGGAGTTGGGGTTATTGGGCTTGCTGAATAGTAAGCTCTAGGAGACCTCATGGCAGCCTTCCAGTACTTGAAGAGAGTTTCCAGCAGGAGGGAGACCAACTTTTTACATGGTCTCATAGTGATGGGACAAGGGGGAATGGTGTTAAAGTGAAAGAGGGGAGATTTATTTCAGATATTAGGAGGAAATGTTTTACTCACAGTGATGAAGCACTGGCACAGACTGTGCAGAGAAGGTGTGGATGCCCTGTCCCTGGAGGGGTTCAAGGCCAGTTTGGTTGGGGCCTTGGGCAGCCTGATCTGGTGGGTGGCAATCCTGACCATGGTAATGTTTGGGACTGGGTGATCCATAAGGCCCCTTCCAACACAAACCATTCTGTTTCCTTCCTGTCTGAGACTGATAAAGAGTGTCTGAAATCAACATTAGGCAATCAACATTGTTTTGTGGACAATTTTAAATTTGAAAACATCTCTTTGAAGTTGTTTGCCTTCGAAAGGGAGGGCTCAGGAATGTGTATTGGCTGAACATTTGTCCTGGGAGCTTGATATAGGAGACTGGGAGGTGATAACACTGCGTCCTATGAAGGCAAGATACAAGCTTTCTCCTTCCTCTTATCTACTAACTTAGATTCAGTGTCTGGAAGATGGGAACAAAAGAGTTCCTGCTGAGATTCCAAGGTCAGAAACTGTCACTCCAACTGAACAACACAAGCTCAGATGATCCATCACTACTGAAGATCAGTACCTGATACCAAGACATTGCTGGATCAGGAAGTGGTGAACCACTTTGCTTTGCTTTTGTGTTTTGCTTTGTGTTTTGCTTTGTGTTTGTTTTTCTGTCTGTCTGTCTCTCTTCGTCTGTTTTCTATCTTTTCTCTTTTTCTTTTATTCTTTTACTCTTTATAGTAGCTGTTGCCTAAAATTGTCTCATCTGTAATGCTTATTAATCGTAATTAGCCAATTAGCTGGTTTTGTCTCCAAGTAGTTGTTATTTGTTGTTAAGAAAGCTCTCGATAAATTGCTGTGTAGTTTTCCTCTGAGTCTTGAACGACCCTGTGACAGTAACAAGCCCTTGTTGACTAGGGGAGGTACAACTCAGGAGATAGAAAAAAAATCAACTCCCTCGAAACCCACTGAGTGGGACAAGACACGTCCCCCACAGAGTTCAGATATCAGTGTGTATATCTGTCCTCAGTACAATTTCCCAAAGCTGTGAGGCATAGTACTGACCAGTGAGAAACACTGCAGTGGTGAGTCATAGAATCATAGAATGGCTTGGGTGGGAAGGGACCCCATGAAGGCAAGAATGTCACAGCATCTAACATATATTGAATGTAAAGTGGGTTTTTAGTAATGAGGGAATGAGACTGCTCAGGAAAACCCTGCTTGTACCATTCTGCAGCTGAAAGATCCAGAGGATTTGCCATTTTGGCACAAAGGTTGGATAAAATTCTTTGGAAACTATAAAGAACAGAACCAACTGTGAGATTTAGAGGTGGATTCTGCCAGACCTTGAGCAACTTTGCTGCTTACCTTTTGGGGATTTACAAACCACCGCTTGGATCTTTGCAGTATTATCAAAACTTCTCATTTTGTTGCTGCCTCACATTTTGTCCTTCAGTGCTTTATTCAGCCAGGAACTCCCTCATTTCTCAGGTGTGTGTATCACTGGGAATCACCTGTACAATGGATGCAACTGTCAGCAAACAGAAAGAAATAATACCTACCCCTTCTAAAGATGCTGGGTTTTCTGTAGGTGCTCTGCAGCTTGTCCTACCTGTCTTACTGAGGCTTAGTAAGATCTCCTGGAAATATGAGTTTGAGATAGAGGGACATGAAACAACGCTGTCCTGACCGCATGTACTTTTGTGGAGGGGAGTTAGAGCCTTTATATACCCTAAATAGGTACTGCAAAATAGAAACATTTTTGTCTCTTCTTGAGATCATGTTAGTGAACTCAGTAGCACGTATCAAAAAAGATCAGGTAGAGTTGCTTTTCTATGTCTTAATCTCTTTTTAAAACTACGTTTTTTTCATTAATGCCTGTCAACAATTAGTTTACTATCTATGTCAATAAATCTCCTTGGAAACCATTAGCCTGACAGTAATATTTGAGTGGTGTAGAAACCATGACGAGTGCAACCTAGAAAAATGGATGTTTGGGTAGATGATAGCTCTCATTTCAGGCCAAATTTAAGGAGGCTGAACCTGCTGTCTCGACAGTGTGTGTTCAGCTATGTGAATCTAAATGGCAGAGGCTGTTAATAGAATAGGATTTGTCATACAGTAGTCTTGATAAAGGGCTGTGCTGTTCCTCCAGTTCACCCACAAAAGCTCTTCAGTCCCACATGGGAAAGTTTCAGTACCTGAACAAAGCTGTTGCACTCATCAGAAGTTGAAATATAAAATTCTTTTTAAAAACTTTCTAGATCCAAAGATACTTAGTATGCTCTAATGCAGACGTTTGCATTATTCATCTGACCGTGTACTAGCTACACATTCTTATATTTGAATTTTTCTTCTCCCTATTTTATAGTTTCAAGTTTTATTTGATAACTTTTTATGCTTTTCATCTTTGATAAGGAGACATGAAATGTGTCCCACTAAACTCTAAGAGATGCTGCTAGGGAGATGTATAGTTAATCACACCTTGTCTAATTAAAGGTGTACCTGCTAAAGAACTGGCTACAATAATGAATTAATTACTTCCTTTTTGCTACTTAATTCGAGCAAACAGAGTTAGTCTTCAGTTTTTATCCAAGAGTACATGGATCTACCTACCTCAATTTCCAGTCCCACCTGTCACATGGGGACAGTGTACGCACTCCCGCGTTTGTTGGCAAAGTAAAAAGCTCATATTGGCCTCTGGAGGTCACTGTAGCTCTACAAAAGGAGAGAACCACTAATGGACGACTGACTAGGAAAGGATTTGGATACAGAGCTTTCTGGAATTTGGTATCCTTACGGTGTGAAAACCATGCGATAAAAGCAATAAAATCGTACTGCAGAATTTGACTTTTTTATTTTATTTTATTTATTTTTATTTTTTCCCAAATTGTGCATATCTAGGGCTTATTTTGAGCAAGTAGTCTATGAGTCCACTTCCCTCATGTTCCTTTCCCATGTACTATGGAGATTTCAAGCGCTCGGTGTGCAGGAGGTGGCTCTATGCTGGAGCCCATTTTCTCCTCTTTACATAAAGAAGGAAATTTCCTATAAAGAAGTATTTGCAGCCTTCTTGTGAGTGCTTTGTTTCTCTTAGCTGATCTCTCCAGAAGAGAGAGCTAAGGATGTAGGAAAACAGATTTTTGTTTTGGGAGGATTTTTCTGAAAAAGCAGACAGTGAAAAGCACCATCTGTCCTCCAGCAGACCTGCAATCTATTTAGCTCCCAGCTGTGCACCCTGTGGGGCACCCACCCTCCTGGGGCAGGACGGAAGAGCAGCTTTTGCAACTTATGGTAACTGGCACATAAACAAGAGAGTAACTGGCTTTAACTATTCTGTCACTAAATTGCCTTGACTTAAATTTGTTACCTGCGTGTATAACAGGGGCACCCGGGAAGGCTGCAAAAACCTGTCTGAATAGATTGTTGTACTGTCTGGCCTTCACACTGTTCAGAGATCCTTGTAGTGGCTGGTGCTGCAGTGGCATTGCCGTCAGCAGTTGAGCTGCCAGCTTGAAGCCAGCTCAGGATTGCTGAAGTGTTGGTGGTAATACACAAAGTGCTTTTCTGCAGCAGAACACTTAGGCATATGCTCATGCTCAGGCATAGCTGTGTCCCTGACATCAAATGGTGCATAAGAATTGGAGTACGTAAAAACTTTCTAAAAAGATGTAGAATATGTTAAGTTCTTGTACCAGAGTGGTTATGAAATGTCCCATCTCTTGTACTCTAATAGCTGTTCCTGGAGCTGTTTCTCAGGAAGGCACAGATATTGCCTCCAAGAAGTCTTCAGCTAAAGATAAACAGCATATAAAAGGTACAGGTGAGGAAAAATGCAGAGAGACTGACGTATACCACTATCTCCTGATCTATATCTACCGAAAGCACTGAGGCCTGGGCTCACCCTACCTCCACTACAAGCCTAGTTGCTATAATTTCCTTTTGTAATACAAATAGCAGATAAGGATAAAAATGTGGTGTATTTCATAGAGAAGGCAGGGTCCCTCACTTCTTCTGAGGTCATAACAAGCCAGTTTAATAGAAAAAAAATCCAGGCAAACTTTACGAACTGCTGTTTATATGTACATTGACATCTGATAGCCTATGAAAATAACCCTCATGTCATATCTGGGCACTGATAATACAAGTAGTGGCTTATGTCTTTGGAAGATGAGTGTGCTGTGAGATAAAAGGCAACCAAATCCTGTAGTGAAAGTCTGCAGGTTCATCTGTCTGCAAAGATATTTAGCTTTCATGCACTCAGTGCAAATCAGAGTTGTATTGAACTTGTGCAAAGCACAACAGCCCTTCAAGGTATCTAGAGTAGGTGTGTACTCTGCTATTATACTGCAGCTGCTGGTTTTATGTCTGCAACACAGTATATCTCAACAAAGAGGCAAAGAATTTGAGCATGAGATTTTGGCATTTCCATTTAAAATGTGCACTGTCTGTTTTTTTTTTCCTGGTGAATGTCCAGAAAGTGGACAGGCACTCAGAAAAGTCCTGAGAGAAGTTGGCTGCTGGTGCTCCTTTTCAGTATTTAGAAACCTCATTCTTTCTTCTTCAGAGAAAATATGGGAGTCATGCACTTAACAACTCAGCAGCAAAATAGGTTGTTTTCAGAATGTTTTGTGTATGCATTCTTATCCTACCAGTGAATTTGCATAGCAGGAAGAAAAAAAAAAAAGGATTCTGGAGGAAGAGAAGGTACTTTTCAGAGGACTCACNAGAAAGTGGACAGGCATCAAGAAAGTCCTGAGAGAAGTTGGCTGCTGGTGCTCCTTTTCAGTATTTAGAAACCTCATTCTTTCTTCTTCAGAGAAAATATGGGAGTCATGCACTTAACAACTCAGCAGCAAAATAGGTTGTTTTCAGAATGTTTTGTGTATGCATTCTTATCCTACCAGTGAATTTGCATAGCAGGAAGAAAAAAAAAAAGGATTCTGGAGGAAGAGAAGGTACTTTTCAGAGGACTCACTGCAAGGACTTCTCTGTGGAACAATTTCTTAAGGGGAAATTTTTTAGAACGGTTAACATTTGATCTTGACCTCCAGTATAATTTGGAAAATCAGCTCTGTAGTTCCTGATTAGGAAGTGTGGCTTACTCCTGTATAAAGAGCTACTGTGCTTTAAACGGGAGTTCTAACACCTTAAATACATTATCTATCAGACTGTCATTAACAACAGATTGTCCTCTCCAGGAAAAGCAGGGACAAATGAGGTGTCATACTTTGAGCTTGACTTTGCTTATTATTTGTGACTGACTGATTCTGAGCAAGCATCTGCATTCTTACCTCTGTTTTCTGATCAAATATTGTTTTTCTGTTGAGTGATATGATGTCTAAATTTTCTTAGGCATTCTAGTTTTTCCAGTCTTTTTTACCAGGTCTTCTCCGTTTTTCAAAGGACTGCTGCTCGAGCTGTTACCATGTGTTTGGGTTATCTGACAGCCTTGGCATAAGCTGCCTTCCCCTTGTAGACTGTCCTAAGGAGCCTATTATGTGTCTCATTCTATGCACATCCTATTTTACACAGCCCCATATTCACCATGGTGGCACATCTGAGAGCAAAACCCAGACCTCCTGATCTGTATTTTCAAGCTGCTCATGTGCTGTACTTTCTGTCAATACAAATCCTATTGAAATAGTAGCTGTAACCTCTACCCAACCTTTAGCTGATGGAGATGAGCAGATTAAAGTGAGAAATCTCTACATGCACTCATGAGCCCTGTTCAGCAAAAAGCTTGAGATTTTATAGACCATGAGACATAAGAGAGGGGATGATAGAGCAAGCTGTATGAGTCAATTCGTGTCTTCAGTTTCACTAAGTTCTGTCTTAGCTCCTTAATGTCAGGTTGTTTTCAAAGGAACAAACTGGGCTCAGCCTTTCTCTGTGCCTTTATTAGGCACAGTCCTTGATTTGTTATTACCTTTTATTCCTTTCTAACCTTCTGAGGGCTTGCTGTCTCTACCAGGCCAGCACTGAAATACAAGCAGGTTGAAGGGGTTTCTCTGTTCTCCAGCAGAGGTCATGGTCAGATCCCAGCTTGGCTCCAGGTCTCAGACACCTCTGTTACACAAGGCTGTGTGATGTCCTCTTCTTAGGTGATCTGATGGCCGCTGCAGATGCTCAAAGCATTGCCAGCAAATGCAGGAACATTGCAATACTCTTTACCAGAATGCTTCTGTGAGAAGAGTGGAGAAGAGTGGAGTTGTTTCTGTGCTTCATGCAGAAGTGGAAGGGCTGTCCTGGCTTTCTATTAGGGCATCTCTGTACAAGACAAGGAAGGGAAAAGTGCCTCCAAGCCTGGCTCTCTTTCTGCTGGGATAGATTCTCAGATCTTTTCCCTGCCTGTTGGAGCAGCCCTGAAAGGCTGGGCTTTTTCTCAGCCAGCAAATGCTGTTTTGCATTTGAACCTCACAAGTTGCCCTTTCTTATCTTTAGCATTATCAAATTACGGCAAAACAAAACCACCTTCAGATGGACAGTTGCTACCTCACAGCTTGCCATCAGTTGGGACACATGATCTCTACCCCCTCAGTTTAACAGGATGCAGTCACAAATGTGACAAAGACTCAGAAAGCGGGTACAAACAAATACTTTCAGTCATTCATATGCCTATGCTGTGTCTAGCTCATTGCTCTGGTATAAACTCACTTCTCTGGTTTACACATCTTGTGAGGGCAGTGGAGGTGTTCTCTGGTGGCTTATAGTGGGTGTGATCAAGGCACAGAGGGTGGGCAATTAGCAGGGCTTATTTCTAGTGATTGGGATTTGGTTGCAGCATGCATGATTTTGGACATGCTTCCAAAATATCCTCCCTTGGAATTAAAAGGCCCCAAGGGAATTTCATCTTTTGTTGTTGATTTTTCTCAATATATTGAACAAATCTTTCTGTTTGGTTGATTAAAAAAGATTGCTGAGGGCTGTATTTTGGACTGCTATTCTCATTTGTCCACAGCAGATTCTACAGAAACACATGGCCATACATATCCAGAGTATCTTTTACTACATGTTGTACATAGTGAATAATACTGTCTGCCTCTGGACCACAGTTTAGGAAACATAACGTTGGGCAATTTGCAATAAAATTTGGATTTAGACACATTACTGCTAGACTCCATCATTCCCAGTATAACAGACAATGGAAAAAGGCATTCAAATAATGAATTGTCCACTGAAAAAGCTGTAAATCCAGACTCTGCTCTGAATTTAACACCATAGAATTGCCTTAATGAGCCATAGGCTGCCAGTTACTGACATGATGTTCAGCAGGAGACTGAGGGCAAGAAGGCTGTAATGTTAGAAACATTATGAGATTCACTGGTAAGCTGCAGATGTATGAAGAAATGGGTAAGGAGGAAAAATCATTACTTCGTTTGTGTTCACAGCAAGGAATAACAGCTGCAGCTCAGGGAGATGGTGTTGTCACACTGTAAGCGCTTAAACATCATATAACTGTGATTAGATTTTCCTTGAGGATTTATTCATCGTTGCTCTTCACCTTGCAAAATGAGCATGACACTTGGCTGGTGCAGTTGCACTAGGAGGTAGGGTACTGC
This sequence comes from Odontophorus gujanensis, assembly GCA_013399175.1. Lineage (NCBI taxonomy): Eukaryota > Metazoa > Chordata > Aves > Galliformes > Odontophoridae > Odontophorus > Odontophorus gujanensis. The sequence goes on from VXAB01000187.1 coordinate 66,581, forward strand.
AAGGACATCAGGATTAGTTTGGCTCAGTACGGCTTGAAACAGCTCAAATCCAAGTCAACATACTAAAAAATAGGAAGCAGGAAGAGCCACTGTTCTCGTTTATAAGACAAGTCTTAAGATTCTGAGGACTTGATTTAGCACTGCTGAAATCTCCAAATTCTTTAACTGTCCAAGCAGTGGAGGTCCAAGCAGAATAGCTTAAGAATTTGTATTCTGAGCAGAGAATCAGAAATGTATGTGTTTCTAAGGGAACTCTTATTATTTAACATTATGTTTGATCTTAATAAGAATAATTCCTCATTTATATATTAAGCAACATTTGTTTTTTCATACTTAAATGTTGAAAGAGATGCAACATTTCTGTGTTGAATTCCAGTGTAAAGAATTACAGTGATTGTGCCATCAGGGGAATTCACCTTCTTTGTGAAAGAACCAAAGTTTTAAACAGCACAAGAAACCGTTTAGAACAAAAACAAAGCTAGATTATCTTTCACTTCCATTTTATGTCTGTCATTATGGAATGCACTAATGAATGTATTTCCCCCAGACACTTGCATGGTGCATGCAGGAAAGGATTAGATTACTATCTGTGGACCTGGACTGGGATTTATCTTGCTGAATTTCACACACTTACATGATCGTTTTCTACATTTTCTGCTAGAGTTCCCGAGTTCCTTAGAATAGATGCTTGTAAATGTAGTTTAACTATTTGCTTTAACTGCCCACCTGTGGATGATGGAACTGTGTTCCAAAGGTGTCTGCTTCTTTACTGCAGAGGGAACTGATGCAGCAGACTCAGACGAACCCCCTCTTTCTGAGTTCCCACACAGCAGGCATGGTTGGAAATGACAGCACAACATTTCCCGAAGTACCCTACCATTTTCTCTTGCTCTTGCTTTTGAAAAGCTGTGCAGGAGGGAAGAAGGAGGGGGTTAATTATTCAGGAAGCACTTCTGCACAGTGTGGGTGCCGGAGCACTGGCACAGGCTGCCCAGAGGCTGTGGGGTCTCCTCCCTGGAGCTCTCCAGAAGCCGCCTGGCCATGGCCTGGGCACCCTGCTCTGGGTGGTGCTGCTGGAGCAGGGGCTGGGACACAGGGACACAGAGGACCCTGCCCACCTCAGCCAGCATGGGGTTCTGGGATAATTTCTCCAGCCATGTTTGCACAGTCTTTGACAAGCAGTTCTGCAGGCATTCACTAACCCTAGTGTCCCTGGCCTGCTCAAATCTTGCTCCACTTGGTTTTCTGGCTCACACACTGCAGACTCCATGTGGTTGGGTCCTGGTGCTGAGCCATTCTCAGGTGGGCCTGCTCTGCTTGCTGGGGTGCCCTTCACTTGTCCCTAGGCCGTGCTGGCAGCTTCTGCCTTCAGGGACTTTGGCTCTTGGTTTTGCATGGCTGTGGGCCAGCTCACAAAAATGGTGCAGGCATATTTCTTGTTCTTTCAATTCTTGGCTTTTCTATTGTCAAGGGAATCCAAAAAGACCAACCAGGGTGATTGTTCTTGTGAGGACACACTGTCCTGAGAACTTGACTGAAACAAGTAACCATTTCCCAGGTGAGAACATTTCAATGACAAGCTGTATTAGAATTAAAGAGCAACAGGTGCAGAGCAGGGGACACTGTCCATCTAGATAAGAATATGCTTCAGAAACATTCAGATTTCAAAGAAAAACAGTATAAAATGTTACCTTAGTTTTTGTTTCCGTTAGCTACCCCCCTCCCCTCACGTCTCACAGCTGATCAATAATTTGCTTTGACATCTGAGCTGTGAAAAGAAGAGGGAAAAATAGGGAGCTCATGGCAATATGCCACCTAATTATATCTACAACACAAAATCACTGCTTCAACTGTATCTGACAAACATCAGGGAAGCCTTAAAGCTAACAATGCATGAAATTTCGAACAGACTTACTACATGTGTGAAAATTGCCTGCAAAACATTAAAAAGGATAAATTCTACACTTCATTGTGTTCCAATTAAATAGACAATAAGGCACCGTATCTGTTTTTTCTTTTTAAAGCCTTATATTCTTGCATACCTTATTATAATAATTAACAATACCTCTGCACGAGAAAATCAGTTTTGAGCGAACTGATGCCCAAGTTGTCATGAAAGAGAATGGTGAGGAGAATTGCTTTATACTAGGAGAAAAGGAAGCTGCGAGATTTCAAAAATAATTATCATGACTGTGAAAAATTTGCTTGGCAGTTCATTTCACTTGTGTCTCAGGGTTACCATTCTTTCTTTTAAGTGATTTCTTGCTAGGTCTAAATACAGGCCTCCAGTCTGAAGCTAATTCCCTACTTCAACTTTTAAACTCGCTTTTGAAGAGAACTGGGAAAGAATTATGTTTTGTGACTTCCATGATACTCAGAGTCTGACTGCACTTCATTTTCACTCTTGAATCTAGACTTCAAAGTGCCACAGAGCTTTTAATCCATCCTCCAATGTTAGATATTTATTATTACTGTAAGTTCTTATTTTGCTGTGGTCGGCATCAGAAAATGTGGGCTAGCTTCAGCGGAGGGAATCATGGGAAGCTTGGTTGTCAGTAATGTTTGACTTTTCAGGGCTCAGCATGTGTCCAAGGACTTCAGTCTAAGGTCCTGCTTTTTTGACTGTTGTGAAAATGCTTTATTTCACTTACCTTAGCAGTCCCAATCAATATATTAACTTATATTATTTTTAATAAAAAGGGAAAAATGAGAAACCCTTGTAAACAGACTCACATATTGAACCTTGTTATAAAGAATTCCTCAGTGTTCTATAATGTAGAAACAGTACTCTGTTGATGACATACATACTGTTGGTTTTTAATGCAATTCTATGGGATGTGTCAAGAGTATTCCTTCGAGGGGAAATGGAAAAAGAAGTGCTTGTTATGGGCTCCTGTTAGCAGTACATACTGCAAATAAAACTAAGCTATGCTCTATTAAATTTTGTCTTGGCTCTGTCTCCAAGGAAAAAAAGAACTAAACCAAAACACACAGACATACAGAGACATACACACACAAATGTGCACCAGAATCACAGGTTAGAATCTCCTAAAAAGAATGGCCTTGGATAGAGAAATTGCCCATATTTTTCTAAGCTTATTGAAAATGTTTCATTCTGTAAGAAACATGACATTATTTATTTTTTTTTGTCCCATGCTGCCTCTTTTGAACATTACCTTTTAACATACTCCTGATGCCAAATCTCTTCTGAGAACATGCTTACAAGTGTGTGCATGGCTAGGAGTATGGCAGAGGGTCCCCCTAAGGAACCACAAGTAAATGGGGAACAAAGTCTCTTTTCCCCAAGAAAGGATGTGGGGAGAAGGAACGCCCAGAAGGGTATGCTTTTACAGCAAAAATTTTTACTCTACGGCTCTGGGTGCAGAACATTATACTCATCAAAAGAGGACCTCTTCCTTTTGTTGCACTTCTCAGACCCTTCTATTTGCGGCCTTCATTTGTCTTTCACTTCCTTGATGGCGAGCTCCTAGTGACAATGACTGCCTTCTTGTATAGGTGTGAGTCTTCTCCACATAAGCAGAGAGGGGTGAGATGTTTTGTGTGCTAGCACAACAGTAATTAATATTGAGATGACTGGCACTGGTGGCAGCAGGGATTCTGCCTTAATTTGAAAATGCATAGTGAAGATTTTATATGTGTATCTGGATATACTGTATAATAACAAATTCTAGAGTAAGAATGAAAGTCTCTGATTTATATGGTACTGGGTACATCTGTAGACCTGTCCATGAGTATTTTTTAAATGTATTTTTTACTTCCATAAGTGTATACTGTGTGTTCCAATTCCTCCTTGGTCCTTTTGGACTGTTCTGAACCAGGTTATGTGGAAGATGACACAGGACAGCTGCTGTTTTGAAGAAAACCAAATTAAATGTCACAGAGAGCAAAATTCTCCTCGGAAAACTCTTTTTATTCCAATGAACACATTGTAATTGCTTGCCAGTGGCCACGAATGTACTGGAAAGAGAACTCACTTATAACATATGAAGAATAAAAATCCTCCCTGGTGTTCAAACTGCACTGAAATACTGTTTTCCTTGCCTACAGCTCTGAACTGCTCTCTTCTCCTGCTACTGTATTTATTGTTTAACTGAAATGAGTCCATTATTTAGCAGAGCAACGTGGGAGACAGTTTTTAATAAAAGATATTAAATGAAGTAAAGTTTATTGTATTATAAAGCTTTATGTTTCAACCCCAATGTTACCACTAACAAACCAACCACAAAACCCAAGTGATGATTTTTATATTCTGCTATTCCCATAAGGATATGAATTTTGCTCTTTAAATGTTTCGTACTAAATTTACCCCTCATTGCATGCTAATCAAAAACAACAAGAAAAGCATTACCATTGCTTTTCTGGAGCATTGGACAAATCTCTGTGTATCTACATACTTGTGTGCAAAGCATATACTGAGGCCTTGATGCCCATTGCACAAAATTGACTGCTCTTTTGGTGACTAAATCTCTCCATTTGTAGAAAGCAGACTTGCGTCTACCCATGTGTCTCCTGTAGCTCTGACTCACCTCTGAGACTTCTGTCACCCCATGACAGTAACTGTTTTTGTCACATGAGTCTGTCACTTTGGAAAGCACAGGAACACTTTGAAATGATGGAAAGTCTTCCAAAAATGATGCGTACAAAAATCACCTTTTGTTTTTTAGCTGTCTTAAATATATCCTGAATCAATAAAAATGAAATGATCTATGACTGATTGCAATAATAAATTAAACAAAAATGTTCCCAACACTGTAAACCTTTGAAACATGAATATATTTATTACATGTACTTTTCAAAATTAATATGAATCTTTGAACATCAGGAAGAGAGAAGAAACCTTTCTCATATTTCTGAAAAAATACAAATTTAAAGTCTGTGTTTGGCATTTTTAATCTAAGGATTTTATTTGCTTCACAAGCATATAGACATCATGAGGCCATCAAGTGTCTGCTTATTGCCTTCAATTCACCTGTTTTGCTGAGCCAAGTAGATTCTGCTGCCGCTTTCCTTTTCTGCCTCCCCTCCCACTTTGGTAGCCCGAGCTTCCTGGAGCTCAGCCCTGGGCCACATCTCAACACAGGCGGCTGTGCTTAGGTTGTGGAGGCTGCATGGCTCCCTAAAGACTTCCTCAGCTCTTTTGGCTCTGCTGCTCTGCTCCTGGAATTTAAGTGTTTGTCTTTAAAATGTGCTGTCTTCCAATCCCTACAGAAATTGGGGCAAACAGATGCACAGTTTGATCCTCCGTTTGACTCTGAAATGCTTTTAGAAGTCGAGACTATAAATCCTTTGTCTGGATGAAGGGAGAGTTTATCAGGAAAAAGATTATGTTTAAATCCAGCATTTCCACATTGATAGCGGCATTATTATTGCCACCAAGTGCATGCACTGCATATCTCACCAGTAAGTAGCTCCAGCATATCACTCAGTTTCAAGGTCTAGTCAAAGGATTTTTTTTTCCCTGATCTTGTTAGCTTTGGATTGACCTTGCTTTATTTCTGTTCTGTTTCTGTTTGTTTGAGGGACAATTTTTAGAATAAATCTGTGAGCATTTAAAAAGAAAATCTGTTCAGACTATCTCACATGCACAAATATTCTAGTTCAGTAGAATTAAGGCACATTAGATAGTTTTCTATATATATATACACACACATACATATGTATATATGTATAAATATTTATCGGAATGCTATTGCTTAGTAGCTATTTTGTTTTATTCAAGTGTGTCTGTTACAAGAGGAAGAGCATCAGTTTTCCCACTAGCTGAAATTTCTTTGTGAGCAAATACTTATGGACTCTTTCATACTTTCTCTTGGTCTCAGCAGTTAACCTGATCCAGTTGCCCACAGCACTGCTTGGTGGCCAGCCAAAGCCCTGGGGTGAAGCTGGGCTTCTGTCCAATGTGTCTGTATGATTTTTGATGCAAATAACAGCGAATATTTGTGAAACCTCTGCTTTTTTGTTTTTGTTTTTGTTTTTGTTTTTATTTTTATGATTATACCGTCTGATATATTTGGGGATTTACATCATGTCCTCTTTTTTGGCCTCCGACTGCGCAGCTTATTTTGAGACTTCTCAGCGGTCTCTCTCTCTCATCTTCATAAAGGGCAAAGCTTCTTCTTAGCACCATCCGTGGTGTCTCTTTTTAAGACCAGTCACGCACAACAACTGTTTCTTGTACCACATGCTGAAGGTTGGAGTGCCCAGACTTCTACAGACCCATTGTTCTTTGGCTGATTCCATAGATTGTGTCTGGTCAATGCACAAACGATCTCCTTTCCATTTGTTCAATACCATGCACAAATGATCTTCCATGCACCTTGTAGACAAAGCACATTCACCTTCATCAGCTACATAATAACTGTCACAAGTAAAACATTCTGGAGTATATGCTGATTAATTGAGCTTATTTAAACACACTACATGTGGGTGATATTTTGGTATTGCTGAACACAGAAGAAAGAAACAATAGTTTATTTGCATTAAATATATTAATTAAATAAATTAAACTTCTACTGTCTTAATTCCTAGTCAGGTTGGTCTCAAAAAAGGGCTTGAAGGTTATCAAAACAGGTCTCCGCACCTTGAGATTTTATAATCTGGTATCCTGAAGTATCCTGACATAGTATATGCTTTCAAAGTATTTTTACCCTTGCTTGTTTACGGCTACCCATCCATTTCCTACAGGTCTTTCAATATTAACACTTCCTTCCAGTCTCACTCAGCCTCCCAATTACACATGGCAAGGGGTTAACCCAAGATCTAATTTTAGATATTTAATGTAGGTGACTAAGTTAGGAATCAACACAGGCAGCCAGGTTGTAAAGGTAAGAGGCAGCTTCTCTGTGCAGACATTCTTGGTTTCCAGCTCAGGAATCTGCCCAAGATTCCTTAAAGTGGGCTGTGCTGCAGCAGGATGGAGCAGCTGACTGTATGCTTTGAAGTTATTCAGTTGTTAAACACGTATAACGATACGTTATTATCTACTGAGTGTAAATCAGATGAACAGTGATCAGTCATGAAAACAATCTGTCTAATCTCACACATTTGTTTAAATGAAAACCTGAAATTGTAGTGACACTGTTGCATTTTTCTTGGCAAAATCTTGGTGATAAACTTTGTGGCCACTGTTACAAATGTAATTGCAGTCATATAGAATCACAAATTCCCACTTGAGTTGAAAAAGTATTTGTTGATTGATTCTTTTCAATGCATGAAACTTCAGATGGTTTGAAAAATGGACAGAAATTGTTCTTTTTTGTACAATGACATTGATCCTCATAAGATGAAAAACCTCTCATATCTCCTTTTAAAAGCCTTGTGTGTTGCCATGAAATGAGTTATGTCACGTGAATGTCTTAGTTCTATGATTAATGATAAAAATGAAGAATGTTTTATGATACAGGAAAACATTTAGCTCTATCCAAAAGAAAACATCAGAAGTACAAGTGAGAAGTTCATCAAACGGGCAGAAAAAATTGAGAGAATAATTTTGTGGGTACAAAAAATGATGGTTTTGCAAATACTGTCTTTTTGCTTTTTTTTGTTTTTAATTTTATAGCCTGTCTCCCACTAAGTGTAAATTGTTTAACTACCAGTGTCAATAGGTGTAGAATGAAAAATGCTGCAGAAAAAGGATTTTGTGCATGTGTGATGCTTTATGATTTCATATATGTTGGAAGCAATTTCAGGCAAATAATTTGAAATGTCAGCTTTGTAACTACAGTATCTGAACCTGCTAACACTACGGTGCCTCATTCAAGATCAAGCTGAGCTTCATACTTAAAACTCACTCTGTGATAACTTCCTCACTGTTTGGCTCTCTTTCAGCTTCATCATGGCTTTAGCTTTTCCACTTCTGTTACCCTTCACTCTTGGCTACAACAGTGTCCCAGGGACCCAGACTCATCTTTTATATCTTCAGGCCCTATCTGAAGCACACAAAACTTGTTCAGGTGCAGCCCATACATGTCTGGAGCCTTCTGGAACACTAAAGGATACTTGAGACACCTGGCAGATATACTAAAGGATGTACGATCGATCAGTGCTCTTTCAAAGGGGCAGGTGGAGGCCAGGTGGGGGTACTCTGAGGCACCCAAAATAGCCCTGGCTACCAATACTCAGGCAGCTAAATCATACTCTCAGACCCCTCTATAATCAAGGGGGAGCAATAATCACTGTTAGAGGATGGTTCAGATTTTGAGTAAGTTGAATCATGCTGCTATTTCTTTTTCTGTCAACTGTGGAAGACTCTTCAACTGATAATGCTCCTAATGCTAAGCATTTCAGTTTGATTAGGTCTGGGTTTGTATATCTAGCTGTTGCAGATGACACAGTAACTGTGCAGAAAAGCATATGCTGATTTTAATTAGTTTCTGATTAGGCTGAGGCAAAGTGTTTTTCTCTGAATAACGTATTTACAAAAAAAAAAACCAAAAAAAACCAAAAAAACACTGAAAGAAAAAACAACAAGAAAAAAACAACCCTAGAGTTTCAAGCTGCCTGAAAATAATTCATGGCATTTGTCTCAGTTTTGCTGAGAGACTGGCTTACAGAAAAGTGACAGAAAACTGTAGAGGAAAGGCATTAGTTTAGTCAGACCTATTTTCAGAATGGTTGTTTCTCACATTTGTTGACTGTGTGTGGTTCCCATACTGACCAGAGCAAAAAGGAACAGACACCAGGTTTCCAGAATAGAAGAAATGTGCTGCCTCTTCTTCTTCATACCTCTTCAGCTTTCCTTCTCCTTATCATTTAAAGCCTTATTCTCTTTATTCTCCTTCAAATCCTGATTAGAAGTTTCCTAGTACTCTCCACGAGTGAGTTACAAAAGCTGCAGTACATTTTGTCACTTAATGCTGTTTCTGCTGCAGGTTTGTTTTCACTCTTGATGTCTTGGAGCAGGTGTTGCTCACTGGAGGTGGAGTTGATCTCCAAGCTGGGTCTGTATCTCCGCTTAATGCAGGATATTGCCAACAAGGGTTCACCGTCTTCCCCTGCCTAAAGATTGTTGCTCATCTTCCTGGGGATCTGGGATAAACACAGAGATCATCTGACAGTGTTTCCTCTTCTTCTCTGTTTTCTCTCTTGTTTCCTCTTCCTCTTCTGCTGGTGCTGGTGCCTTTGTGCATTTCAGCCAAGAAAGACTTGTTTTAAGGAGAGGATTGAGGTTTGAATTTTTCTCTCACTAAGCCGTATGTTCATTCTAGTTCAACTTTGAGTATCAGAGTATTACAAAAAGCAAAGGGACATCAGGAGGAATGGTTGTAGCCTATCAAGAACAGTCAGTAGCCCAGTTACTAGGAAGCTCTCCTGTCGATCCCTCCTGTGGGAGGCATGTAGCCCTTGTGTGGGTTATGTGCCTGCTAGACAGAAGGCCTGACCTATCCTTCAGTAGGCTTGTAAGCCTGGCTGCTTGTTTTCATCTCCTTTTCCTGTTTTCCTCTGGGGAGCAAATGTCAGGATGACAGCACATTTTTTCAGGGTTACTGTTTTGCTGGCTTGTTTTGACAAGGACTGGCTCATTGCGTGACTCCATCCCCAGGACTGTCACTGTGTGTGTGAAATAATGAGCAGCACTCATTGCAAAGCTTTCAAGCTGCACTCACAAAAGACAGAGGTAACCTGAGATATCTTAGACTAAGCAACCCATGCTGCTGAGGCTTTCAGAAGCACCTAGTGATCTCCATTAACTACTCAGGGAATAAAGAGCTTCTCTAGGGGAGAAGGACTGCTTCCATCAGTGCTGATCCTGTCTATATACAAGATTAACATGTGGGGAGAGAGGGCCAAATAGTCTTCCCTTTACTATATGCATAGGCAAATGGTAGAAAAAGGCAAACACTGACATTAAAATACAGTAATAAAATCTAAGTAAGAGACCTTGGGTAATCAGTTCACTGGGGAATGTGACTAAATTTCCTTTTACAGACTTTCTGTATACGAGATGGGATTGCTGTAGTGGGGATGTTTAATTTATTTACTTGCCGTATTAAATTAGATAATTTACACAAATTACCAGCCATAAATTTACCATGGAGTAAATCAACCTGATCTCTATGAATTAGTTTATCTGTGACCTGTTTTAAGCTACCTGATAGAATTTTGAAGCACAATTAATTAATTAAACAAGACAAATGTTGTCACTCTGAATGAAGTTCTATCTTTCTCATTTCAGGAATCACAGCTGTAGGTGTTCATCTCATTGGCCATGCATTGCTCTGCAATATACTTCTCATCTGAAAGACTGCTGGCTCTCTTGAAAAATCTATAAAATATTCTGTTTGATACCCATTGACCCAGTTGCTTGTTTCTATAGAGCTGAACTCATTTCCTTGGAGGTAATTGAGGCAATCAGTTTCTCATTATTTAGCTGATCCAGCTTTGGCATTTTAATTTTAGATGTTCAATAATTTCTAGTCTATCAGCTGCTAACTTTGATGTACGCATCTGTTCATAACTATATATTAATAATTTCCTTATTAATTTTGATGTGGATTATGCATTATCATGAAGAAACATCTTACCAGTACTTGTGAATTTTTTCTATGTTTTGAATTATTTTTATGCTGGTTTCATTATTAACGGATAAAAATAACTTGAACTATAAAATGCAGACATTTATATTCAAAATTATGGATACTAGACCTCAGTTTCGTGGAAAGTTAAAATAGCTATCTGATGGCTGATCTAATTAAAGGACAATCAGATATGTAAATATTAGTATTTCAATAAAAAGAGAATATGAGAAATTTGTCATTATGTGTCAGTATCACTTCTATAACATTATTTGCAGGTACTGATACGAGTTCAGAGTGAAAGTATGGAAAGTTATTATACACAATTTATTATATAATTTTGGACATAAATTGATAAGCATGTGTGAGAAATTGGTGTGAAAGAGAGAATGGAGCGTGAAGAGAAAAACATTCCTACCACACACTGTTGTCATTTTTTAAATAAAGTTCCTTTCTACCAAGGAACTTCTGCCTCATTTTTTTTTAAATTTTTTAATTTTTATTTTTTTACTCTATCTACTTAACAGTGGAAAATTTCAATATGGATTCACGGAAAAATCCCTTGCAAATCTGTGTAAGTATTCCTTTACGTGGAACGGGTCTAGAAGGCCACCTTTAGAGCTCCCTAGCTTTTGAAATTTTAACATCCTTGTCTTTAAGGATATGGCTGGGATAAATTACCACCAGAACAACAGCCTTTCAAGTGAATCTTGAGCTAGTGCAAGCACAGTTAGTGAAGCCCTGAAGCTGTATGTATGTTGCTGGAGATATGCAGTGTTGGTGCATTCCAGTTGTAAGCTGTTTCTCATGATATAATTGTACTTTTATGTACTTTTCATGCTGGCTGAAGCGGGCAGTGCCCTCTGTGTCCCTGTGTCCCAGCCCCTGCTCCAGCAGCACCACCCAGAGCAGGGTGCCCAGGCCATGGCCAGGCGGCTTCTGGAGAGCTCCAGGGAGGAGACCCCACAGCCTCTGGGCAGCCTGTGCCAGTGCTCCGGCACCCACACTGTGCAGCACTGCTCCTGCTGGTCAGAGGGAGCCTCCTGGGCTCCGGTTTGTCCCCCCTGGGCTCTGGTTTGTCCCCAGGCCTCTTGTCTTGGCACTGGACACCACTGAGAAGAGCCTGGCTCCATCCTCTTTGCATCCTTCCTTCAGGAATTTAAGCACTTTTATAATATTGTTGTCCCTAAGTCAAAAGTGTCTCCAACTATGGTGTCACTGGTCATTTCAAATGTGGACCATGTTTATAACAACTGCAGAACAATCAAGAGACACGTGCACATTAATGCTTCTTTATCACTCTCTCCTGAGAAAGCAAACTCCTGTTGTGCTCTAGCAAGCAGGTTCCTCATGACTGCAGCACTCAGTGATCAGAGCCTTGGCCTCACCCATCATGATATCAAAACAAAGAGCAATAGGCCTTACCTGCTATCTACATATCTGACCTTCGCTGCAGAACTGCAAGCAGTTATTGACTTGACTTGACAACCCAGTGTTCATACTTTACCCTTTAGTGCTAAGATGCTGGCTGTGAATTTAATGCAGGGGGTGAATCTGCTTTTAGAATCAGAAACACAGTGAAAAATATAGCTGCAGCATGAAAAACCAGAACATCAAGGAGGTAGTGACAGGAGGCCAGGCAGGCATTAAGCCAGCTCTGGGAAATGTCAGTAGTCCATAAAAGAGAGGAAGAAACCTTGGGCCAATGAACTCCCATAAATTAACTTTTGGCACTCCATTCTCTCTTGGGACTTTAGACACTGTAACTTATGCAAAATACAGAGAGAAGCTTCAGTTCATAAGTCTCTTCATTAAAAAAATAAATAAAGGTGAACAGGAAAAGACCACCCTGAGTGCATAAAAGGGAAGAGGTAATGACTGATGATCAAAGTAAATCATGAGTTTTGGTCTACAAACCAACTCTCAGTCAGAGCCTTGGAGAATTTGACACTGATTCTAGAGACTGAAGAATCATTCATATACACTCTTGTTTTTGCCAGTGAACATAAAATACATCGATTAGTAGATACTTTCAGAGTTCTCCTCTCCTACCTGTTAAGGAACAAAGCAAATTAAAAGTCAAATTAGGCTTCATGGATTGTGTATTAATAAATCAATTCTCACATAGTACACATGAAACAGAGGCAGCATTCAGATCGTTTGCTAATGTGTTACTAATATGAGACAGCCCTTGAAATGGAACATCTTATTTAAAAGTCTCCTAAAAGCCATTTAGAGAAAATCTAGGTTGGATAAAAATGCTGATGAAGTACATATAAATATTAATGTGTTTGCTAAGAAGATAAACCTCAGCACTAATTTCAGCACTGTGTCAATACCTTAGAGGGACTGATAGTTTTACGATTATTGTGAACTTTACAATAAGTGAAGATGTGGTAAGAGTCATTGAGCTCTGGATCCCCCCCTGTCTTTGGAGTGCAGTATATATAAAGATAAGTTCTACAATCCTGTGAAACATGCTGCACTGACAGACTGTATCACTGTCAAATTACTATCCATGATCAAAAACAAAATGTCCTCTCAAATTATTGTTGCCACTGTGCTTTGAATCATTTCAAGAATGCTGTCTTTAAGAAGGAAAGAATGACAAACCAAAATGTATAGGTTGTCTTAAGATCAATACCAAGGGAGAATGAAGTATCCGTATGGACCATGAAGATGTCTAAGTCTGGGTTGAGTCTTGAGTCAAATTCCTTATCCAGCCGACGGGAAGGCGCAAGCATGTCCAGGCTGCAAGTCAGCTAATCCTAACTGAGGTATCAAACATAGGCCAGACCAACCACTTCTGAAAATGCATCCATTCACTAGACACTTGAGATGACCAGCTCAAATGTTAATTGTAGCCATTGGAAAATCTGGGAAGATTGTAGCTCAGGTGTCTCTGTAGACGAATTCTCATTTTTCAGCATATGCGCATTACAGCAATTCTTAGTGCTCTAGGCACTTTTAATCAGTCCTCAAAGTTATTTGCTTCTGGCCCCTTAATTTTCTGCTGGGATAAGCAGGTATGTAGCTTTTCTGTTCTGAATCTGCTTCAACTAAGCAAATGTTCTACCACTCCAGTGCTGTCCCTTAATGCATTCAAAGATGTGTCTAACATTTGTCACTTTTCTTGAGGAAAGAACTGAACATACAGTACAGAATTTCATTTCATTATATTTCCAGAAGTGTTTATCAGCAAAAGCTTGCTTTATAGAGCATTCTTTATGCAAAATTGAGGGTCATGGTATATGAGATAGTTTAGCATTTCAGTGGAAAACATATACCAAAATCAGTATGTCAAAGGAGAATAAGATAAATTAGTTCATCTTTTTCTTGTTTATCAGGTACAGAAAAGCTGTTGCCTGCTTTTCTGAGCTAGGCATATGTTTTCACATCCTTAGAGGAAAGGAAGGATTGAATCTTGTGGAAACATCTTTGTCAGGTCAGGTGAAATGTGGGCTTACAGCACGCTACAAAAATATACTTAGACTTGGCAATACACCACCCTACTAGGAAGTTTGACTCCTTTTGCTACAAAGAAATGTTATTGTGTTACAGTGCACCGATCTCTCTGTTGCAAAAGCAGAATACGAAAGTAATTCAGATGAATTTATGTATCAGTGAAAGAAGAATTATATGGTCCAACCAGCTTTTGTCACATACAAGATATTAGTAGCATTTTGCCTAGTAGGAAAAAATGTTGATTCATCTATACCATGCAATCTATAATTTTCCTCATCTCATATTTTCCATCATCTATTATATCAGGATACCAAAGCTCAAGTCTTGAGCATTTCATGACAGGAAATAAAGAGATCCATCGTGAACCTATGCAGCTTACTTCAATTCCTGCTTTATTCCGCACTTGAACAAGAACTTTGAACTCATAACAGCATTATGAGACAGTGCTCATCAGGTATTTTCTCTGAACAATGCTTGTTTCATTAACTTGAATCACCTCAGAGTTAAATGCCTGGACTCCCTTTCCTGTTGATGAAGAGAAATAGCCACTTTCACAGTGTAATTCATCTCTCAGCTACTTTAAACATCTTGAGTGCAGTTTGTACTTCACTTGTCTGTTCCCTATGGAATTTGTGATTAAATAAAAGATATTGGTGCACTTGTGTAAAGGGTGACTCTTCTGTAGCCTTTCATATAGAATAAATTGTTGTCCCTCCCACCCCAATAAAAAAAAAAATAGAAAGAGAAATAGAGGGTAATTTTAGTTGAGTGAGAGAAAAAGCGCGTCCTTTTAAAAAGTGAGAAGAAAAAAGCATTAGAAATCTCTCATACTGATACATAAGAGATAAAAGAGAAAGAAGATGGTGACGGTGTGGAAGAAGTGAATTTTACCTAGTATCCAAAATAGCAATCTCTGTCTGGATCTGCTTTCATTTAATTTAATGGTATAGTTCCTGCCCACTTCTTGAAATAGGGCAAAGCCAAAGACAACATGGTAAATGAACACGTATCCATTAGGGAATTAACAGTCACTGTGGTAGGAGTGTTTTGAAATGTCAGATTTTAACTTTAAAATTTAACCTTACTAAACTCATTTATTAACAGCATGCTTCTTGACACTGGCCAAAACTTACACAGTATTAATCATCACCACTGCACATTCAAACCTGTTAGTCTTTAACACGTATTCTTAATTAGCTGTGAGTATGCAATACCATGGAGTTGATGCCAGATAGTCAGCGTGAACTGCTACAGTTGCTGATGGTCCTTTATCAAAAAGGCTGAAGTGGCTTGAAAACTCATCTGTGAGGGATGCTGTGACTGTTGTGGGCTTTTATTTCTTTTTATTTTATCTTGCTTATGCATCTTTGTCTTCTTTTATTCTTCTATTTTCTTTTTTTTTTTTTCCTTCTGCTATCCCCTCTCTACCTCTCTCCATGAAAGGGCCTCCTCTGCTCCTTATTCTGTTTATCTGGGTTTTGATTTTACCAGTTCTTGTGTGTTTGGGAAGATGCCCTGCCAGCTGTGACTCCTTGGCTATATCTCGTTCTGTGTCTACCAGCCTTTTGTCACTTACATCCGTCCTACCAAGAGCAAGAACCATCTTTCATTGTTTCTGCAGCAATCTCATTGCATATATATTTAAGGTTAGATGGTTGCACATTGAGTCTGTCTGCCTTCACCACATTACAAAACATTTAAACACTGTTGCCTGTTATGTTTACTTAATAGAATGGAATCACAGAAGAATTTATGTCAAAAAAGAGCTCCAAGGTCATCAAGTCCAACTGTTCACTTATCACTGCCAGTTCTATCACTAAGCCATGTCCCTAAGCACCACCTCAACCAATGTTTTAAATGTTTCTGGAGATGAAGACAGAACTACTCTCCTAGGCTTCCCATTCCAGTGTTTCACATGATAAAGGCAAATTAATATTCACAGTACTCAGATGAGTATATTTATACTTTGTAGGGTCCACAGGTCTCTGTACAGGCTACCAAGGAGTACATGATAGGCATCCATTACCGTTGGATGTCCTTAATATGCTTTTAAAAATCTTCAAGGATTAAAGGAGATTCAGAACTGAAGTAGAAAGAAATATCTGTCTTATTGCTTAAAACTACTGTCTGAGCATCTGGGTTCAAAGTAAATGTCAAGAAAACCAGAGGTAGACAACCCATATATTAAGACTCTGTAAGGAAGAGAGACATTTCTGAAATACGTTGAGGCTGTTGTTCATACCAATGCGAAGAAAAACTCAATCCTGTCTCATAAGTAAATCAGAACAGATTGGACACTCCACAGTTTAGAGCTCTCTGTGAAACCTGAAATGTAAACCGAAGTCTGATTTTTCATTTTGAAAGTGTTTTGAAATTTACTTCTATAGCTACCAGCGTCTCAGTTAAAAACCATGGTGAATAGGCAGGAGGGCAATTTCCCTAATTGTGCCAAATCATCTTACATGACCCTTACACAGCAGTGACCTTCTCCTTTTCTTACTCACTTTTTAATACTGTAATCAGTTGCTTTTGATGTATACCAATGTGCCTGCAAACAGATGAACACCCTGCACTGTGGTTACCCTAGAAGCCACAGTTCATCTCCTCTTCCCTTGCCTTGCCAAGCTGACCCAGGTGTTGCATGGAAAAAAGTTAATCCATGTAACAAACTGGTAGTTCTTGTCACTGGGGCTGATAAGTTGAACTCTAGATCCCATAGGAATGAATGCCATGCACTGACAACAGATGAGAAGGAACTGCTGTTGTTTCTTCAGTCTGTTGAAAGCGCTGTTGTGAGGAGAGTGGGGTTGTGGTGCTTGTAACAACATGATGTGCATTGAAGTCCAAATAATATACTCAAATGTTCTTTAAGCACTCAAAACTGTGAGTGGTATGAACTGACACAGTCCTTAGAGTTTTATTTGGCTCAAAGGCAATGCCTGTAAGGTATCTGAGAATGTAAACCTTGGGCAGTTCTGACTTGCAAATTCTCTAAATTCCAATGAACAGTAGCTACAGGACTATTTCATTTCATGATGCAGTACTCATTTATCAGTGATTATCTTGAACTTTATTCCTTTTAGATTTTATAGAGTTAACAGTTGATGAAATCATGATTATACAGTGTAGGCAGTATTGCAGGAACTCATGTAATGATTAACTTAACAACATACCCTTAAAGTGAACAGCAGAAATCTGCTACAAAATTGATTCCCTTTGTTCTTGTACCTGTGAGAGGAACAATTAAGAAGTACAGAATAATTTTGTGAAACGAGGTTTAAAAATTATGCTGTACTTTCTCTGTGTAATTTCTGAGAAGGCAATGTGGAAATGTTTCTTGAAACGAAAGGGTGGATTCACTATTTCTAACTTACGGTGCTGAAACTTCAGGTACTCAGCCTAAGTGAGCAGGCAGCCTCTCCTCTCAGACTAAATATAGGCTTCATTTAGAGAGAGACAGGATGCTGCAGAGGATAATTTAAAGCAGAAATACAATTTTCAGTGCTTTGAGGTTTGATTTGTCTCATAGTGTTACCCCTGCATATATGGGCTCTGAAGTGAAACTGGCAGAGCTTCAGTGTGGCAGTACTCTCTATTGCATGCACAGGGAGCCTAGGAAAACGAGGCTTAGATGTAAGCTCCAAGTGAGTGCCTGAAAGTAGGTGGTGGGAAATCCTTCCATCATGTTCATATTTTGTCAGTGATTTTCCGCAGTGAGAAGGAGTTTGTGCCATGCCTGCTTTTTTACTGTCTAATATTTCATGTACCCCTATACAAGTTTTAAAACAAGTCACAATATCTGCAGAATGAAACGGCAGCTATTTAGATTCATGGCTCCCTTTTTTGTTGAAAACTAGATGGCTATATAAAAGGACCTATCTTTGTAACATAGGACATTTTTGTGTGTGATGTTGAAATTACAGCAAGGCAGAGGTGTACACTGGCGCAGCAGATGGAGATTTGGATCTGAACACAGTCACATTGGTTTCTTCATAACAGTGGGAGCTGTAGGCTGAACCTGGAATGTGTTCTCTGTTTTAATACTTTTTTTTTTTTTGACACCAAGTGTGCACTAGTGATATATTAAATGTAAGACTTCATCTTCGATGGATTTTATTTGAAAGTGAATATTTTTTCACAAAAAAAGTATTATCAAGTTAAAAATTATTTACTACTATATCTTCTTTTAGAACATAGAATTAATTAGTTGAACAGCTGTAGGTCACTTTCTTATTTAAGAAGGACCTTTGCATTCAGTTTTGGGGAAGAGCATATAGGCAGAGGGTTTATGGGAAAGCCAACATGTTGCACTGAGTCACATGCAAACATCTTTTGATCACACCTAGTGTGACGTAAGCAACTTTCCAGGCGTGAGTGCCAGAACACTCTTCTATTATCTAGAGATAATGGAAAGATTATGTAAGACCAGAAATAAAACTGAGCTAAAATGCTGGCAATTAGTAGGGTAGGCATGTGCTAATTCATACATATGCAATTTCATCTTCTTATCATGAGGTGGGAATCTGTGGTGACTGATACATTTGCTTCTTTTAAAAACAGCTTGCATGTATCATCATTGCACCATGAAAGAACAATTCTTTTCTTTCCTGACAAGAATCATAAAAGGTGATATGTGCAAGATTCACTTAGAAACATCACATGATTTCATTTGAGACAGCAAGAGGCAAAGTGACACTGGCATCCCATTGCTCTGTAATGCTGGACCAAATTCCTAATGCTAAGTTCCCCTGGGCTCCTCTTATCCTGTTCCAAATTGTTGGACAATGCTGTTGTGCAGAGGTCCCACATGAATGCCTGGAGGGGACACGTTCAAATGGGATCCAGGAGGGCATGGAGTTCCTGGGAGCAATAGGGCCTTCAGCTCTGCCCAGAGCAGATGTACAGCCTTGCCCACTCCTTGCAAGGAAGTAATTGTGGCCTTACCTTCAGATAAGAGGTTTCACTATCATAGTAACAAGTAGATTTTATCTTGTAAACTTTTTTTTTTTTTTTTTTACCTTCTGTCTCCTTCTTCTGCCTCTTATTCTAGTATAATTTTTTAGACTTATGGTCAGGAATTTGTTACCTAAACCGTGTAAATGGATGCATTCAAATGTTACTGTTTGAACATCCATCTCACATTTACGAATGTGAATATCTGCTACACATGATCATCAGATATTTAAGATCAGGTAGTGTTTTTCATGGTAGCAACATGCTACGTTAATGTCAGTATTGGAGTGGTAAATATTTTTAGCAAAAGAAGAACCAGGGAATTAAACATGAATAATTTTCACGAACTGTTTTCAGACTTGTTTTTACTTCTGTAGTTTTTATCATGAGTTAGTTTTTTAAACTAGTCATAGGTAAGAAGTGAAGAAGGAACTAGAGCAGAAAAAGAGCATAAACCCCCACAGTTCACATTACTGAAAAGTATCTCCAAGACTTCTACACTTCAACAAATTACTCCTTCATTAGATTAGCAATACAAGTGTCTTATTGCAGTGAACCCAATCTATTAAAATAATATATTAATAGAGAAATTCAAGAGCTATAGAAAAAAGATTTGAAGAAAGTAAGGCACAAGTAGTATTGATAACTAGAAAAGATTTTGAAAGAAGAACGATCTAACTGTGTTAAAGCTTAGGAGAGTTATTTCAAATGAATGACAGGCAGAGAAGCCTCAAATGTTTTGCAGCTTACAAATTTTTTGGGCTACACGGGTAAAATGAGAAGATTCTTTGGAAATCATTGAGTATATGGTCAGAAAATATGAGCATATCTTCTATTTTTCACCTGATGATAAAAGGTATTTCACTCAAGTTGTATATAGGTGATAGAAATCAAGCTGAAACTGATAGTTTTTTTTTTTTTTGATAAAACAACAGA
>VXAB01000187.1:86641-150516 GCA_013399175.1 Odontophorus gujanensis
TAATGGTTTTTTTTTTTTTTTTTTGATAAAACAACAGAAAATAAAATGATGAATTTAATAATTTGGGGATACTGTTTGTTCTTGGTTCAAGACTGGTGCAGATCTTTGAGAACTAAAGAAAGATTCTCTGCACTGTCATATAGAATGAGATGTATTCCAGTGCATTAAGGAATATATGTTTGCTGACTATACACTGCATTGTGCTTGGTAGGAAGTCTGTGAATTTGTAATAGTTGGGTAACTCATTTGGGAAATTATTTAAAAATATCACTTATACAGTGCAAAAAATCAGACTGGACATTAAACAATTCAGTACAATGCACTTGACTTAAAAATTGTCCTGGAAGATTCAAAAGACCTATTTGTAGCATTGTGAGAGTACTGTAGCAGAATTCGGGATGATTTATTAGGATCACAAGTTCTAAGGCTTATGCACAGAATGATAAAAACTACAGTACTGACACATTGAAAGCATTCTGAGACAGTGTGAGACAATTAGCCCTGTAGAAGATGGAAGAAGGAAAAAGGAAAAAGAAAAGAAAGAAAATAGGTCAGAAGTGGCAAGAATGCTATACAGTCAACTTCTTTTGTAGAAAGAGAAAATGTGGTCTCTGAAAATGAATGTGCTGACATCTAAGAAAAACTATTATTTCCTCTGCCTTAGGGTTATATGTTATAGATGTGCTATAGGACTCCATAGTACCAAGTGGGAGAAACAGCTGAACTTATCCAGGAATGACACTGTTTTTTCCTTGAGGTCAGTGAGAACACTGTTGGCTAAGGTAACAAGATGTCCTTTTAGCTGCTGGGAATATAAGATTCAGAAAGCACTTGCACAACTTTATTTGATAAATGTACAGTTAGGATGAAGAATTTAGTAAAGAAGTAAGGAGATAAGTAAGAAATAGTTTTTCAGAGACAGAGAAGTGTATTTTCATAAAAATCAATGGAAACGGAAAATAAAACTATTGGAATTCTTAACCTGGGTATCCTACAATTATTTATTTATTCCTTAATTGCTGTGTTCATTTTTACATCTTCTGTATCTTAGCTGCTGATGCAATTACTTTCCGTTAAGAAGGTAAATAAGCCCATTAGGGTTAGGTTATAGGTATCATATCAAAAGAATGATGTCTTCCACGTAAGACGTATCTTGATATTAGGTCCAGTGGGAACAGCAACCACAACAATAAACAGCAACAAGAGAAGGGTTAGTTTTGTGAGCTGGTTATAGGACAAGTTTTCAGGAATGAGGTAGGAATAATTTGTCCACAGTCAGAGGCTTGTAATGGTTGGACTTGATGACCTTAGAGGTTTTTTCTAATCTAAATGATTCTATCAACATTCATGCTCTGCAGACTTCTAACAATGTGGTGGAAATGATACTGTATATCTGTGAATGATTTCCTGTAAGTGTTATTATCTTGGGGCAACAATTTATGCACAAATTGTCTGATTTTCAGATATGTTTAACAGAAGCACCTTGCACCAAAATCAGAGATAAGTGCTGAACTTCTGCTCAGAGAAACCAATGGAAGCTGTGGGTACTCAGTGTCAATTAAAAAGCATGTCACTTTTTCAAGGGTACTTATGTATTGATGTGGATTCTTGACATCAGATGTCTAGGTTTAAAATTTTTTGAGCTTAATAAGATTTACAATGCAAAGCAGCCAAGGAAGAATTTATCTATCTCTACTTCTTACTACCTTTCATTGCTGTTGCTAAAGGAAAGCAGTGCCAACTATCTCTCTAAGTAGTTAAGATTATGATGAGCTGCAGTAGTTTAGTAAATTCTTTCTCACTCATTTTACAATATACAGTAAAATATGTCTAGCAATGTTTTACTGCTTTGTTCTCGGGAATATCCTTACATAATTTGTACGATAATTTTATTAGGAATGCTACAGGTCAAGGATCATCATTAAAACTGGCAGAAGTCAATGGACCAAGTTCTTCTGTTAATTGCACATACAAAAGCTTATTAGCTACAGTGATATTGTAAGGATGCAGCTGAGTTAAAAATATGACCCTTTATCTGTCTAGCAAATGCTTTGTAGGGAGATTAAGAACAAAACATTTTTGTCTTGTATGCAATCAGCTGCAGGCGATTTTGAGAAAGCTCAGAGCTCTTGGTGTTTCTACTACGAGGCCATTGGACTTAGAGCTACTGTAATTTATGTTAGTATTTTTCCATGCATGCATAGACTATAATGTATATCATGGATATTTTCGAGAAAGGAAAAGGTTAAATCAGATGTATATAAAGGAAAAGTGTATTGTTATTTAAGCAGCTTCAGCTTGAACAACTGTTCTGAACCTAACAGAGGTCCCTTTTCTTAGTCCTCTGTTCATTAAAATGTCCCGAGCTCCACAGTTAAACTGGTGTTTGGGAACCAGTATCAATTCATAAGCCCTCAGCCTCCTGTTTCCTAGGCTTTGCACCTCTAACATTGCAGCAGTATCAATTGCACACAGTTATAGCTGAACATAGGTTCTGTCTGAGCTCTAAGGAGAATAAGTATTTCTGACAAGTGAGGAAAGATGAGACAAAATCCACTCTAAGTGCCTATATTAGACAGCCAGCATCTTCTGGGTGTTCCACATAGAGTCCTGACACTTGTCATGCTATTGAGTTAAGCATGTATAAAATACCTTGATACATAGCTATTTTAGAGACTGGTGATTCAAGGAGACTGAGGAAATAGTATAGGCTCACAGAAATCACAGGCAGAGCAAAGCCTCACTATGTCTCACCATAAAAATACTGGAAAACCTAGGTGCTAGCTGACAAGTCCTCATGTCTGATCTGTCTGACACAGAACTAAATCTGCAAAAATTTAGGGGATTTCAGAGCTTGTATTTGTGTACGTTAATCCCCTACTGCACAAAAAACTTACAGCAGTAAGAATCTGTGGTGAACAGCATCCATTAAAATATTAACATAAACTAGAATAAAGTATTAATAAAAAATAACATATTGTCACTATGGTAGTATCCCCTGTTGTAACTAATCTGCACTGACAACACCAGTCTCACTACAGTTTATTTGTCCATCTATTTCTTGTAATGGGGATCCTCAGATTGAACACTATTTTCCTACTGTGGTCACAAGTGTCAAAAAGTCCTTTCCTGCACAACTGCTTCCTAAATGGTAGCCCCCTTGCAACCATTGTATTGTCTCATGAAGTTGTCCCATATGAGCTTCAGGACTTCGTAAGGTTCTTATCAGTCTGTTTCTCCAGCCTGTTCTTCTCCAGCATGTCCTTCTGGACAGCCACATATAGACTGCCCCTCCCAGTTTGTCTTCACACGCAAAGCTGCAGAGACTACACTGTCATCCTTGTTAGTGAAGGCATTAAACATGTTTTGTCCCTGAGCGATGCCACTTTTCACTGTCTGCCAGCTGGACTTTGCACAACTGATCACAACTCTGAGCCCAGCAGTTCAGCCAATTTCCCACCCACTTTACTGTTCATTTATCCGGCTCATATCTTATCCATTTGATGACATGGATAATATGAAGCCCGCATACAAAGCCTTGCTAAAGTCAAGACGTAGCATCCCTTGCCCACCTTTTTCCACAGATATAGCCACTTATCACAGAATACAATCAGACTGATCAGGCATGGCTTTCCCTTTGTACATTCATGTTGTCTGTTTGCAGTCACTTTATCCTTTGTATAACTGCAAGTGGTTTCTAAGAGGAGTTGGTCCATCTCCTTTGCAGGAGCTGAGGTGAAGCTGACTGCCCTTTAGTTTCTGGATCTTCTTCCTCGCTCTAACTGTGATCCATGTGGCTGTTTTCACTCACTGGGAACAGAATGGCTTGATTTCCAGAGCCTCATTAAGGCATTAGAGAGATGTCAGCTGGATTATTCCCATCTGGCCCCATTGACTTGTGAATGTCCAAGTGGGATACATATTCCCTGGCTCTTTTTTTCCATGCTGCTTCATTGCCATGGGCTCTGTTAGGAGGCTCAGGAAGCTGTGAGGACTGCAGACAAGACTTAGAAGTGAAAATTGAGGTAAGAAATGAATTGAGGTAAGAAATGATTTGAAGAACTCAGGTTTTTCCCTGTCACTTGTCGGTGGGACCTCTGCCACACTGAACAAATGTTAGGATCACAATCTGCCTAGACTTTCTTTTGCTTCTAGTGTCCTTCTAGATAATTGTTTTTTTCTTTCCTCCTGGGTTTTTTTTTTTTTTTTTTACTCTGTATTCTCTATCTAGATTTTCCTTGTAATGACCACATAATTAATCTCTTCTGTCCCATGCACCCTCAGTCCTTGCAGAATTCATTTCATAGAGTAGAAACATGAAGACTAATCATAATCATGTACCTAATTTTCTACAGGAGATAGCAAGTAGTGAGTCCTATCTAAGGATGCGTGGAATCTCACAGCAGAAAGAGCTCTTTAGGTAGTGAACAATTATCACACCTGTATTTCTGGAACCTACCTGTCTTAAGACCTGACTTGAACATAACATAACATAACATAACATAATGTAAGTGGCATAAACTGGGAGTAATGGCCATCAGTGCAATGAACTAGCTGCAAAAAAACAAAACCAAAACAGTGAGTGGGAGTTCATGCCAGATGTCGTAGTATTTTATAAAAGTGATTATTTTTATGTTATGAGCTGTGCTGAGAACATTCATTTACTTTGTATAATCCTGTAATATCAACAAGACTAAATGTCTGTAAATAAAAGCTTCAGCTTCTGTATCAGATGGAAGTATTCCTTCTACAATATTGCCCTTCAAATAGTAACCTTTTGTTCGGAGTTTATTGGGTAATAAATTCCAAGCATTATGTTTACAGAGTTATATAGACTGCCAGCATTTTGCTTTGCAGTTTCTGTAGATACATCTTCATCAGCCTTGTAGAGTGATGCAGGTTCTATGTTGTCCTGTGCCTCAAGGCTGGCCCAACCCAAGATTTCCGTCTTGCACTTTTCACTGCTTGAATTTAATCCTGGGTATCCAATAGGCTTTACTGTCTTATACCATTATCCTCATCATCTCTTGGCTTTTCATTTCAGTGTGTCTGAAATAATGCCAGTGGATGCATTTCAACACATTAAGGTAGTGATACCATAATACAATATGAAATATATATGTTTTATAAGCACACAGGATATCACAGGTGAAAATAACTCTAAAATTTCCATGACAGTGAGTGACCAGCTTTGAAATTAGTGTGGAAATGTAGTTCTTTAATGTTAAATACATTTATCTTTTGATATCAGAATTTGATTTTTTGTTTGTGATCATTACAGGATCCTTCTATGTTGCACATGATACTAGTTCTAGTTTCCTTTCACATGTAGTTTTATGGAATTCTTTTACAGCTCTTACTAGTGATGATGGTTTCCAAATGTCATCAACTGCTTAATATTTAACATGCCTTCTGATGTCCTTAACCTCAGAGGTTATCAGATTAGATATTCATTTCCTGCAAGGTGGAGAAAGAAATGGAAAATTGGTCTGGCTGATATTAAGAATGCATTCTAAGTTTTCATTAAGGCATTAACTTTAATTACTTGAGAAATTCAGAAGATGCTATTAGCAATTACTTGTACATTATTACCAGAGTAAGAATGTTTCCTAGATATTATTTCTTTTAGAAACTAAAATTGCCTTATCTACTGCATACTGCAAAGACATGGCTAGCAAACTTTTCTGCCAATGCAAGTCCTTGCAAAAAGAGGCTTTATTGAAATATATACCTACTTATTTTATGTTAACTTGGTCCTGCATAGCTCAGAATGAATCAGAACTGCAAAGCTATGTGAGAGCAATAGTTTCCTTCCACTTGGAAGTTGTGTAAGGCCTTATGTGTACTTATATATAATCATAGAATCATAGAATCATAGGAGTTGGAAGGGACCTCAAGAGATTATTGAGTCCAACCCCCTGCCAAAGCAGGTTCTCTACACCAGGTAAAGAGGTATAACTGACTGTGGAATTTATACCCCTAAAGACCTGCTTACTTATTTTTATCTCTAATTTCCTTTGTGAACATTTCATTGTAATATATTTATAAAGAATTCTTTCTACTGAAGCAAGAAACCAACAGTGCTGACTCTGTGTCTTTCTGTCAGGAAGGTAGAATGGAATATAGCAAACATTTATTTAAGATCTGCAGGAATGTCCCATGAGGACCTTGCCAGGCAATGGGAACAGATAATTTAGGTCTGCTTTATTTTTAATTTCTTCACAGAAAGTTGCAACTGTCTAAGTGCATTGTTGACAGAAGGGGATTTCCAGAAGAAGCTTGCCTTTGATCTCCTGAAATACAGTGCAGTGGAAGTTATCAAGTGTTTTCAGGGATGGTAGAACAAAATGTGCCCTCTGAATGCTCTTATCCATCAGACCGTGTCCCGTATCTGTAATAGCTGTCACAGTTTTCTCACCAAGTTATCTCCATTTGAAGGAGAGCAGGTGTTATTTCTAGCACTCCTTCATGGCCTGGCACCAGCAGTCTCTCACTGTCACCGCAGGACTGTGGCAGTGCTCCAATCTTGCACATTTCCCACAAACACCGGATGGCAGGGATCTGGGGATTAACAAAAGAGCCCACACCTACTTTGCCGAAAAAAATTATGGCACTCAGGCGCTTAGTTCCACCTACCTATATTCTTTTAATTCTGTTCCTATTACAGAAATGTTAGGCTTCAAATGAACACCGACTTTGAGTTTAGTTTTCACTTGCTTTGGGCATAGTGGGGTTGGGAGAAAATCGAGTCTGTAGCAAAATGAAAAACTGCTTCATTTTCAATGTTTCTTTCAAAACTCCAACAACAGATGGCTTTCTCCATGCTTCATGACTCTTTTCACTTTATGTGAATTATCTTCAGCGTTTGAATCTGACATATCCAAGAGAACAACTCTCTGCTTTAGCATGGCTTTCATATCTTGGAGATATGTAGGGATGCTACAAGGCACTAGTTCTGATCCGTTCCTTAGGCTGTGGTAGCCCTATGATGCAATCACTGTTAAGAGCAAAAAGTGTTCAGTTGTCACTACAGAAAATATTTTGCCTAAGGCCAGTTATACATCTGTATCATCTGGCTGCTAATTCATGGAAAGTGACTGTCTAAAAGGAAGATCCATCTGTATTTCATCTTTCTTAAACAGATCAGTTAAACATCCAGACTCATGACCCCATTCTGCGAACCAGAGTAAAATCATGCAGGAAACCCTAATCTTTTTCAGATATCCATAGACAACTACAGATAGCTTAAGTTTACAATTTATAGTTCCCATGTATCTATTTTCACTGAAAGATATTACAACATATTTTAGTCTAAAAAACCCCAGAAAATTTGGAACAGTCAGCATTGGACTCTTGAGCCTAAAAAACCCAACAGTTTTGTTCTTTTTGGATTTGCCATTTCTCTACTTTCTACGTGGACTCAAAGCTGTGCTTTTTTATCTCTGTTTGCAGCTTCTTAGTGAATGTAGACCATTGACTGAGAGATCTTGAGCAGTACAAATAATTCTTAGTGCATCTGATTGTTTTCAGCAATTAAGTTTGTTTATCCTACAGAGTGGGATTTCAAAAAATGAAAAGTGACTCTTCATCCTGAATCAATCATTGCTCTGACACAACTTAAATGGCAAGATCTGGCATGCTAAGTCAGAAAGAGAATTATTATGGAAGTGATTCGTAACTGCAACACATAAAGTTGAGATTTCCAGCAACAATATTCTGTCACATATCGAAACTCAGATAGAAATGCAGAATCATTATGAGTCACAGTTATGATTTTAAGTTGTGAAAATTAAAAGCACTAAGACTTTTTGGAGTGCTTATCGGTTATTTCTTTTTCTTTCAGAGACTTTTCTTCCTCCATTAACTTCATGGGCAATTGAACAAAATACTGAAGGAAGCAATTATTTCTGCTATTGTGCAAAAGATGAATGGCATCAATATTACCATCACCTTCTTGAGCTATGCTTTAAAAGTACAGAGAAGTAAATTAATAAAAAAAATAATAACTTTGAAGTCTACCTGCAGGCTTGGTTTTGTGCTTAGGAATCATGTTTGCACAAACCAGTAATATTAGGTGTATTCCTTTTTGCTTTGATTTACAGCTGGTTAGCTTATTATAACCTGCCACTTCCTTCTTCTATCCAGAAGATTGTTGCTAGGAATCCCATGCTCAGTTACCTTGGTCTCTGTCATGTGTAGCTCAGGTAGTGACCTTGGCGTGCTCATCTTCCTCTTTGTTTGTGGGTGTAGTCATAAATGATTTGTTAGGCAGTCCAAGGAAACATTTAACTAAATGGTACATCGAAACCAGCTCCTAAAACAACCCTCAAAGCATTTTCCTCATGCTTACTTTGTTTTTGCATAAAATGTCCAGGCAGACCACATTGCTTTGTCATCTTTTTTTGCAAGGAAGTAATGAATGGCACTGGGACAGGGGTGATGGCACTTGAATTAACTAGATATATCACGTGATCTTCTCTGAAATAGATGTTTCTGTCTGAAGGGTTGTGCATCAGAATGAGGGACACCATGGCCTTATGAGCCCACCTAAACAAATAATTGATATCTCAAGCTTCCTGTAATTGAGTATTTTACTGATAGTAAGGACTATAAGTGATGATATAGGCAATGCAATAAAACATGATGAAAGGTAATGAAATCCTGCACTTTGTCTTACTAGATTTACTTGCTTAATTTCTTGTGATGTCTTCAGCAGGACTGGAAGCATAAGCTGCCCAGTCTGATATTTATAAATTGTGGCATTATTCAAACATGTGGCATCTTAAAATCAGGCAGAAAAATACCAATCCAGCCTCTAAGAATGCTGTTGATGTTGTATGGTGGGGAAAAAAAATTGTGATGATGCTTTCATTACTGTAAGGAAGTTCATTTCAAAGTAGTTCCTTTTACAGTAATAGAGGCCTGCAGTAGAGTCATCACTAAGTAATCACAATTTCTAACTATTTCTAGCAATGTTATAAGTTAAGATCAGAGAAATTAAAGAAAATGAGGAAGTCAAATTTAGCTTTCTAATCTGATAAAAAATAAAAGAACAGGCCATTCTGGAGCTGAATACTTTCCAGATAAGAGATGTTAAAGCAGTTTTTTTATGTTGCTGTTGTTCAAGAAAATACACATCTTTTCTGCCTTTTCATCCATTTCTGCTCTCTTGTATCTCCTTCATTTAAATCAGTGCAGATATACAAAAAAGTATATCTCTTGTCTAAGTATACTTTGTTTTTTGTTTTAATGCTGAAAAGGATGGCTGTTAAGAGAGAGAAGTGATTCTTTTGAAATCAGATGGCTTAAGTACTTTAATTTAAACTCTCATGATTAAGGATGCACAATTTAAAATTTGAGGGTAAATGAGGATGGCATTCAAAAACAACTCAATGCAGATAATCTCAGGTCCAATTATTGTCCTATTGTCATCCTAGAAAAGAACACCTGGGTTGCCAAAAGAGGAAATGGCAGAAGTTTGTTGCATACTGTAGGAAAAACTATGAGAATAGCAAAAGAAAAGATAGCTTCCTGTCTCAGTCATGCCAGTACTTGGAAAAGGATTAATAAGGAAGATTTAACCCCACTACATTTTTTATCCCTTAACCAATTTTTTGTTGTTATTGCTATGATGGAAAACAGTTACACAATGGCTATCAATCTGAGAGGTAGGTATCAGGAAGTGGAATTTCACTGGAAAACCATATTCTTCTTATTTGTTGATTCCTGAAGTAGACAAAACTCAAAAGAACTACCAGGTGACAAGAGCTGCAAATCAAAAATGTTTATTTTACCACTAACTAATCAATATCTCTTTCTTAAAGCCTTCACTGCACCTGTCTTCATCTCTGTGTTACCTGTGGCATGAAGATCTTGCCTTAAGAAAACTAGTTCCTTCAGGACTAAAAATCTGAGTATAGATTGCATGTTCTGAAGCAGGCAAACTTTACTTAGCCAGTTTGAATTTTCAGTGACATCTAGCTTATGAACATATTTTGTGTGTGTGCCTGAATGTCTATATATCTGGATACTATGTACACACATAAGGTAATATCTAATTAACATGAAGAACTCTTTAGTAAAGATGTTAAGTCTTACAAAAGTGCAACATATATATCAAGAGCCAAATTAGAAAAAGTTTTTGCCATTTACATTGCCAAGATAAATACACCACAACTGAAGCAAACCCGTCCCCCTAGGCATTCATGAGCCCATGCCTGGGAGCTCTTAGAAGGGTGCTTAGCACCAGTTGTATCTTATTTAACTTGGCCATTTAAAGGACTAACCCCTTAGCAACTTGGCTCACACTGACCATATCACACCTTTAAATGACTGACCTTCCCCTCTCAACTTTCCCTCGTTTCGTGCACACTGAATATTTTTATCAGATCTGATTTACGTTATTTTGGCCAATTAGTATGAAGGACAAAAACAAGATCTCTAAAGAACATGTCTGAACATAAAATATAATTAGATTGAAATGGGCCTGTTCACATTCTTTTTGCCTTAGCTCAGAATGTGAACATTAAGTGCTAGTCATCTTTTTTTGCCTGCTTACTGTGGAGCTTTCCTCAAAGTCTGACAGTGCTCTTATGCAGGGCTTGTACTCTGCTTTAAAAGAAGAATTGTCCCTCTGCTTTGGGAGAGGATGTGTGCTTTGTGCAGATGGAACAGTCAGCCAGTGTGTTACTGAAGACTTCTGCTGTCATATGTCAGGACTTGCATGTGGTACAGGTATATGATACTGTTAAAGTAGTGCTCTATTCTTTCTGGTAAATCCATGCCTGAATGGGACTAAACTGGAGTATGGGTATCCCATGGAAAACTAACAGTGATTGCTACTAATCTGAAGAAAGATTTTGGAAAAGTATTTTTTTAACATCAAAATGCTGCTGTTGTACAAAACACAAGAAATGGAACTCCTTCATGTTATGCATAATCTTTCACAGATCGTATGTATTTTAAGTTACTTCCACATAAAGTTCCATCATTTGAGTCAGCAAAATCAGAATCAATGACAATGGAATTATATAGAAATTTTGTGTTGCAACCTTTGTAGATTATTACCTATGATAATTAAATGTTCAGAACTCACAGTAATGACAGCAGTATAAAGGTTTGGACAGATTAGATAGGAAGAACATAAAATGACTTCCCTGAGATGCTTATGTCATCACATACATCTACTGACCTAGCGTGTGATTCTAATCTATGCAATAAAATCTCTGGAAGAGACTCCATTTATGGTGAAGTGGGGGTGGAGCTGCCCAAGGAGCAAAGGAAAAGGGGGAAAGTATGGCTCCCAAGAGTTCTGTGGTGGATAAAGGCAGTTTTTTTTTGTGTGTGTGTGGGAGGAGAAGGGAGCAAGTGTCTCATCCATCTTCTTGGCTATGCAACATGATCAGTGTACAGAATGTCCTTATGTCTATATTGCAGCACCTCTTCCTGCAATAGGATGGCTGGAGAAGAAATGTGGAATAAGATCAGTCAACAAAGACATGTAATTTACAATACATGGAGGTAACTTCTGCCTTCTCCAAGCCTCTCATGTTAATTTAGGCCTTATTTATGCATGACTTGCTCCACTGTGCAGCTAGCCATGGTCCTAAGGCTTTGAGTGTTATCTGTGCTCCTTAAATGTTCTTGGTGGAATTTGTGTTAAAATCTCGTTCCCTTTTGCATCTGCAAGATTTTTAATAACTAGGTATAGTTCATAACTTCATTAAAAACACAAGGCTTATGACAGGAAAAAGCAGGTAACTCTTATTGTTCACCTCTACCTCCTCCTACCCTCTTCTAATTTCTTCCCTGAAATCAAATAACTTTTTTAGTGATAATAAGCTATAAGAGCATAGGGTGAGAATAGACTATCCTCTGATTAATATCTGTCTTGAATTCTAAAAAGTGATGCTTTGTGAAGCACTTGAAGAATATCAACCCAACATGTCAGAATATTTTATTTTTTTGCACATGTAATACATCACAGCAGTGAGCAGAAGAGATGAAAATACTATTAGTGCTGTAAGTCCCTGTTATAGAGGAAAACCAGCTGATCAAAATTCCACAAGTACTGAGCAGATGTCCCAGGTACTGCAAGGTGAGACAAAAAGTCCTGCAGCTCCTTCCAATCTTATCTGGGTTTGGGACAGAAATAATCTTTCTGTCCTCAAATCTCCATCTCTGAAAATGTGCAGATGTAGGGACTAACAGGTAAATAAGATCAATACCACCAAGTATTAAGAAGATTAATTTCTACAATTTTTTTTAACTACAATAGATGAAAAAAATGCAGAAGAAATAATTCTTACAGCAGTTATTAGATCATTTGAAGATGTGTTGTCATGAAGACAGAAAACATTGCACTTCTTGATCTAAGTAGAATCTGAAAACATGATCACTGATCAAATGAGGATGTCTACTCTTTTAAAGTACTACACCTCAGCTAAATAGCTTTCATTCCTTTCTGCAGTCAAGGGAGAGATACAGAGATTCCATTATTCTCAACTTAAAAAAGCTTATAATAAATCAGATAAACTATGTTTTAAATGCTGTCATTTCTTTCTCTTGATTACAATGGGGTGTCTAAGGAAAGTAGATCAAATACAGACCATTAAAGTTAGGAAATATAAAAATCTGTCTAGGTAGTCAGGCTGTACCTCTTTCACAAGTTGATAATGAAGATTTATTCTTGAACATATCACTGAAACTGAAAATATAATTGGAGAAAATAACAGGAGAGGGCTCTGCCACTGTGGCACATGTGGTACTGGGCACCACAGCTGTAGAAGGTTTCCTTGCACACATACAGTCCATAAGCTGGAAACCTGGGCTTCAGGTTTGTAATAGGAATATTTTAAATGGACAGGCAAACAGACTGCATTTCAGAGAAGAAAAAAATTAGCAGCGTGTGCATGAGCTGCAATGTGCTGTGAGTAAAGTCTGAAAATTACCCCTTTATAGTAAGGCCATGATTTTGTTTCCAGCAAAACTCTAAGAGATGTTGTCTGATAGGGCTTCCCATAAAGAGGACAAGAAGGATGTTCCTTGAAGCCAGAGATGTGACCACCCATCAGGATTCCCTTCTACACAAGGTAAAGTACCCTGTCTGTGGCTGTGACTTCTTGCAAAGGCTGGGTGTTTTATTTCAAAATAATCAACATGACAGATTGTCCAAGGATGTATCCTGGAGACTAGTAACACTCTGAATACCTGTATCCCCTTGATCTTTGAGCTGGAGTTTTTTTATTGGGGAAGGTAAATAAAGATCTTTTAATAGAAGCACATACAGTCTTGACAATATGCCATCAGCGTACCCTGTAGCTATGTTGTTGAGAGCTAAAAATTAAACCAATTAAATTCTGGCCTTAAACTCCACCTTCATAATTCTGATGTCAGATTTTGAGAACAAGATATGCAAAGAAGCAATAACTTTTTCACACATTCTTTGGTAGGTATTATTTCTGGTCTTTTTTTTTGAACACATGCTGGTATGTGCTGCCGTGCAGTGAAACTCTGATCTCTGGGGCAAACTATGCAAAATTAAATTCTGGAGTTAAATTCTCCTACTCCCATTATACATGAGGTTAAATGATGAAATTTTCATGTTTCTTTGAAAACATTTCACATAATTTCAGAAGTTTAGTTTCATCACATAGAGTGAAAAATAGAGGCAACACAAAATAATTTAGTCTTTTCAGGAGGAAGAAAGAGTAAATGCAGTAGGATAGGAATCTGGGAAGCTTTTTTTCTTGAAAGACTGAGCAAAGGGTTTATAAGTTTAAGTTCAGAGTTTTCTGGTTTTTTTTTTTTTAAAAAATGTGAAAAGGGTTTTTAAATTTTAATTTAGGGTTTTTTTTTTTTTTTTTTTTTTTTTTTTTTGTTTGTTTGTTTTAAGATTACTGAATTCTTTTATTTTGGTAAAGGGGGTGAAACATGGAAATTCAACAGACAAAAAAAGTCCTGTCCTAAAGGGAAATTAAACTTTTATTGCAAGACTTCAGGCAACAGAATACTTATCCCCAGTGAGGCTAGTATTTCAAGATACTGGTTAGCTATTAAGATTTAAACTAGTCTAAAATATGAATTTACAAATTGCATCATCTGAGCAGTGTTTTCCACACACAAAAATAAGATCTACCTGCTGTTCAATATCAGCTTAGGGATGAGAGAAAGAATCAATTTGTGCAGGTTGCAACCTATGAGAACACACTAAGATGTTATTAAAATATTTTATATTTGCTTAGGTTGCTTTATGAGCTTTGCCCTACAAATACATTGATTACATTTGCAGTAATTGTATTACAGTGCTGCTTAATAACATAGTGACAGTGGAGAACAAAATTATTCATCTTTTTTGACAAACCCATTTCTGAGGATGCTCATTCTGCTGCATAAATTCAGTAAAACAGTGCATTAGTTGAAACTGTTTAATGTATATCTCACCTTTTCTGACTCACATTAACCAATCAAACTAATGCCAGTCTGAGCACAGTACGGCAGCCAGTTAAAACAAATTCTTCTTGAAAGCCACAGAACAAACCTGATTGAAATGTTTAAAAGAACAAAACTGAGCAAATCTTTGTATAGTTGAAAAGGTACAGAAAGAAAGAGAAAATAAATTATTTTCCATGTTTCTTTTTAGTTTAGTAGTTGCCCATTGCTCACTTGCTCATCCAAAGTGCATATCTTTCAGTTGAACTGCTGTTTCTTATCTCCTGAAATTAATCTGATAAGAAAACCTACTTTTATCTNTAGTCTAAAATATGAATTTACAAATTGCATCATCTGAGCAGTGCCACA
Source organism: Odontophorus gujanensis (assembly GCA_013399175.1). Lineage (NCBI taxonomy): Eukaryota > Metazoa > Chordata > Aves > Galliformes > Odontophoridae > Odontophorus > Odontophorus gujanensis. The sequence goes on from VXAB01000187.1 coordinate 101,441, forward strand.
CACAAAAATAAGATCTACCTGCTGTTCAACATCAGCTTAGGGATGAGAGAAAGAATCAATTTGTGCAGGTTGCAACCTATGAGAACACACTAAGATGTTATTAAAATATTTTATATTTGCTTAGGTTGCTTTATGAGCTTTGCCCTACAAATACATTGATTACATTTGCAGTAATTGTATTACAGTGCTGCTTAATAACATAGTGACAGTGGAGAACAAAATTATTCATCTTTTTTGACAAACCCATTTCTGAGGATGCTCATTCTGCTGCATAAATTCAGTAAAACAGTGCATTAGTTGAAACTGTTTAATGTATATCTCACCTTTTCTGACTCACATTAACCAATCAAACTAATGCCAGTCTGAGCACAGTACGGCAGCCAGTTAAAACAAATTCTTCTTGAAAGCCACAGAACAAACCTGATTGAAATGTTTAAAAGAACAAAACTGAGCAAATCTTTGTATAGTTGAAAAGGTACAGAAAGAAAGAGAAAATAAATTATTTTCCATGTTTCTTTTTAGTTTAGTAGTTGCCCATTGCTCACTTGCTCATCCAAAGTGCATATCTTTCAGTTGAACTGCTGTTTCTTATCTCCTGAAATTAATCTGATAAGAAAACCTACTTTTATCTTCACAGTTGTAAAGATGAGACTCTATGGTAAAAGTGTACGGCACACCCTGTTTGATTTCAGCATGCAACTAAAGACGGAAGGAACATTAAGATCCAAGTTGATCTCTACTTTTAAAGGGTACTCATTCAAGAAGAAAAGTCACTTGGAGGCAGTCATTTCTTCTACAGTTCTCGGTATCAATAAGAAAGAGCATTCCAAAACATTTTCTTCCTCCTAAATCTGATCCCTCAGTCAGTTCAGACCTCTTCTTGGCCAGACTGCATTGCTTCAATTTATGTTTCTTTTTTTCTTTTGTGTTATATCCACTTTTGTCTCTGTCTGCTCATGTTCCTGCTTCAGTTAAAAGTTACAGTAGTTGCTCAGCTGTTACCCAGCCTTCCGTTATCTCTTTCTCATTTATTTTCTTTCTTTACAGTGTCCTGTGTGCAAGTATCTACTTACACATAGACATATGTATTCCTGGAACAGATAAAACCTTTTCATGACAGCACACTGGCAGTGATCTAGCCAATCTACCTGTACTTAGATCAGAGGAGTTCTCCTGTGAGAAGCATACACCTCTCTAACCATATCTAGACTTATCTGCTGTTACATGTTGTACAATTTGTGGTGTTATCTACCAAATGCTGACAAAGGGGTGGTATATACAATGTGCCTTTCCGGATGCAGTATTTGTATGTTGTAGAAACCCAAGTAAACACTGTCGGTAACGGGACTACCGGATGTTCAGATACATCTTGATCTGATAAAAAAAACGTATGCAGCTACAAGGAAGATTCTCCCACTATATATATACATATATATATATGCAGCGCCTGAGGCACAGACTCGGATGTGGATAATCGAAATCATTTATTACAGGTTTTAACATCCCTTATATGCATTCACAAATTTTCTCTTGTAATTTTCCCACACGCCTTTACATGTCAACAAAATACTCCCCAGAACAGTCCTTAACCGTGCATACAGGACCTTATCCAATCAGGGTCGTGAGTTGTTCCAAGCCATGCACTCTTCCTTCAATAGGGGTGTTCTATCAAACAGCTTACTTGAACTTGTTTTTCTTTTCTTCTGGAGTGTCCTTGGGTCTCAACCTTCCCTTTTCATACTGTTTATCCAACTCCACAGCTTCTGCTCTTAATATACTTGCATTCCCACTTATATACTGCTAAAGGAAGGAGAACTAGAGTCTGATTCTTGTCTGTGTTTACCAGGGACTGGCCTCTGTCATTATGAATGGGTATCACAGAAACAGACATCAATGTGGATGATTTACTTCCAGGACACCTTTTCATTTCACAGTGTACTCTTGCGTGGTAAGTAACATCCACTGACAAAATTGAGCGTTTAAGGAGTAGAAGTGTCAAGTCTGGGGTTGTTGTTGACTCACATTGCTCTGGGATGTGGTTGTGTTTTGTGCTCACTGTCAGTGTGATTTTGTCCACCCATCTTCCAACTGAGCTGTACTCATCACTACTTGTCCTGTTTCTCCAGTGGCAGCCCTAGGAGCAGAAAATGACGACAGTTCTGTCTCTTGAGAATCTTGAAATCACGGTACTCGACCAGTGATCAAAAAGTGCTCTTCTACATGAATAAAGCGCGTGCCCGTGTACTAAATTTTATGATTAAAGTAAAAATCTACGTATTCTTCTAGCCAAGATCTGTTACTTTGGGGTAGTTTGGAATCAGTCTTCTGTACAGTGCACTGTGAACTCTTGTTTTCTACACACTATTCACTGTGCTCTTGGATCATCTTCATTTTGGGCTTCATCTGAAAGGAAGGGATGTAAGCAGCTGTACCTCCTCCAGGGAAAGATATGCTGTTTGGAGGCTTGTGAGAATGGTCATCAGAGATGTGACCTGAGGAATCCAGTCAAGAGTAGGGCTGTAAAGACCATCTGGGGAAAAGTTTACATGCTGAGAATGTTGAGATATACTGAGCACAAGTGAAATGAAAAGAATTAAGAGTTTGAACTCTATTTAGGGAATTAAGAAATATGATTTAAATCTCCATAGACAGAAGAAAAAATGGAACTCAGCCCACCATTCAGCAAAGGTCAAGTGGCTAATGGGCACTGAAAGCGAGAGAGCAAAGGAGTCGAAAATGGGTCATCAACTAGAGCTAGATAGAATAAAAACAACCATCCAGAATCTACCTGTTCATCTAGAACTTCACTAGGTTTGCTCAGTAAGTGACTATTAGATTGCAGTCCTCAAGAGAAGCAGCTTTTGGGACACCTTATTTCTAGGACCTGAGTGGGTGCTGGAGTAAACTTGTTTCCAGTCTGAATGGTGTTATAAATGGTGATATAAAAAAATGGTGTTATGAAATACTGTCAGAGTCTACATATATTTGTTTCTTGAAATGCCTGATGAATTCTTCAGTAAAATTGTAAGATGTTTCTGGAGTTTAGACATTTTTGCTGAACAGTTTTGCATTAAGTACAAAAAACAGTTTTGCACGTTTGCAAAGAAATTTACAGATCTCACTGAGTAGCCTCACAGCAGCAATATTCCTCCACACTCCCTATTTAGTCAAGATGTCCTTTCTCATTATATAGAGATATGATTCCATATCATCTTATATGTTTGAGTTACACATTTTTGAGAAGCATGCCTGAAGGCAGCACATCACCTCTAAAGCCCTGTAGTCCTCTGTAGTTAAGCCCAAATGAGTCATGCAATACAATTAGCCTTCATAACATATTAAAAATCAGAAGTCTGCCTTTGAAAACTTAATTGCAAGGATCACTTTCATTCCTGCTCATAACCAGTGACTTATTTAAAAGTGAAAATATGTAACATTCAAACAGCAACATAAATGGTACCAGGATGAAATAGTTGAAAAAACGGACATTACATCAAAGATATAATATTCTTATGGAATATGCTCATTTTTTTATATATATGAAGTCTCAGTTCCACAATGAGAGAAGCTGTTTAAACAAAATTATTTATTTCATTAAAGCTTAATTTGCCATTAACATCATGAGACAGAGCTACTATAGATCTACAAGGAAATAATAGCAGAAAATACTTGTTCTTTACCTAGAATTCTTTGATCCCACTGAAATGAGACAGTTTGAGTATTTAAAGAGAAAAAAAAATAAAGTTTGAGCATCTATGCTACATTTGTAAGTGAATAAGACAAGAACAGGGCACAGACTTGAGTATTGTCACAGGACAGATCATGACTGACCAACCTGACGTCCTTCTATGATGTAATGACAACACTGTTGGACAAAGAAGGGACAACTTACATTGTCTACCTGGACTTGTTCAAGGCCTTTGATATGGTCCTGCATCACATCCCTCTCCCAAAATATGATATGGATTTGAAGGCTGGACTATTCAGTGGAGAAAGAGTTGGTTGGATGGTTGTAACCAGGGATCTTCTGTCAACAGTTCTATGTCCAGTTGAAGGCTGGTTTAGAGTGGTGTACCCCAGGTGTCAATTTTGGGTCCTGTACTCCTTAACATCTTCATCAATGGCATAGATGGTGGGATCAAATGCACCCTAAGCAAGTTTGCTGATGATGCTAAGCTGCCTGAAGCAGTTGACCCAATAGAAGGAAAGGACACCATCCACAGGGACCTGGACAGACTTGAAAAGTGGTTATACGAGAACCTAATGGGATTTAAGAAAGCCAAGTGCAAAGTGTGAAGGTGATCCCCGATATGACTACAGACTCAGGGAAGAATTCATTGAGAGTAGTTCTTTGGAGGACTTGAGGGTCTTGATGGACAAAATCTACATGAGCCAGCATCATCCTTTGTCAGCCCAGAAAGTGAAGAGTAGGCAGCTACTTTTTTTTCTTTTTCTTGTATCCTAGTTAGATATAAGGAAAAAGTCTTCTACAGTGAGGGTGGTGAAGAACTGGAATAGGTTGCCTTGAGATGTGGTGGATGCCTCATCCCTGGAGACTTTTAAGGCAAGGATGGATCAGGCCCTGCGGAACCTGATCTAGCCATGGATAACCCTGTTCATTGCAAAGGAGTTGGACTAGATGACCTTTAAATGTGCTTTCCAACTCTAAGGATTTTATGATTCTCTGAAAATAAAGGTGGCCAGCAGGAACAGGGAGCTGATTGTCCCCTTCTACTCTGCATTTGTGAGGCTCCATCTGGAGTACTGTGTCCAGGTCTGAGGCCTCCAGTACAGGAAGGATGTGGACATGCTGAAGAAGGTCATGAGGAGGGCCACAGAAATGATCAGAGGGCTGGAGTACCTTTACTTTGATGAAAGGTTGAGGGAGTTGGACTTGTTCAGCTAGAACAGAAGGCTCTGAGAAGACATCACTGTAGCCTTCTAATACTTGAAGTGAGCTTACAAGCAGGAGAAGGATCAACATTTTATGTTGTCTGATAGTGGTAGGAGAAGGGGGAATGGTTTTAAATTAAAAGAGGGGATGCTTATTTTAGATACTAGCAGAAAATATTTTACTCAGAAGGAGGTGAGGCACTGACACAGACAGCTCAGAGAACCTGTGGATGCCCCATCTCTGGAGGAATTCAGGCAGTTTGGATGAGATTCTAGGAAGCCTGATCTAGTGCTTGACCACTCTGCCCTTGGCAGGGGTGTTGGAACTAGATGATGTTTAACATCTCCTCCAACCTAAGCCTTTCTACTTTTATATCCCTGCAGTGTTTGCCTGCTTGAATCCTTCCTGGCACAGTTTCATGCAGCAGGGGTTGGGCTGATGAAGAGCATGTGGTAGGAGGCAGACTGAAATGTGATTATCCTGCTTGTGTTCAAAGAGCACTTCAGACTGTGCACCTGAGAGGAACAACTTGACTTTGGAGCCAGAGACTGCTTTCTAGCTTATTTTATTTATTAGTAGAGGTGCAGCCTAAAATTGCATAGCTGCTGTTGTATAAGCAGGGATTTGTGCCTGAGCCCAACCTATTATTTCCACAAAAGCTGAAGTGATGAATTGAAATCTGCTTCTGGTCTGGAGAAAACTAAGTGTGGAAAACTAAGCACAAAGTGCAGGATTGGTTCATCTTCCCTGACCAGATCTATTTGACTCCTCACCACCCACCCTGAGTGACTGCATGACACATTTCTTTGCAAAGACCAGGAGGAATATTTGTTAGCTCTGAGTGAATGACCTATAATGGCTAGTCTGATCATGTTCCAGTGATGCTCTAAGTACCATCAATGATTCTGGGGTTGTAAGTGGTCCAACTGTCTTATGTTTTCTAACTGTGATTGTAGTTTGTGTACCAAATGGGTGCTGTGGAAAAAATTCTGAAAGATGAAATGGAGTGGGTGAGGCGATACAGAATGGAAAGGTCATCAGGGTGATGATTAGTCCTTTTACAGACAACTAGGTATGTCTTCATAAAGTAGTTTTCTCTGAGCTTTCTCCTGTTACTCTTCCTAATACATTATTCATTTCACTAGATGCTGTTTTAGTGAATTCCTCCACTCAGCTGTTATTTCCAGACTGAGTGATTTTTACTTTCCTTTCAATAGGCAAAATATCTGTAAGCAGATTGTACTTTTCCTTAGATGTAACAGTTTCTGGAAATGATTGCACAGACAGAAGAACTGCAGAGCTACAGCTAGCTCTGTAATGGCAGGAGCAGGTGCTGGGAAGAAAGGGTGTAAGAGACAAGGGCTCTTATCTCCACAGCTTCCAGAAGTTATTTAAGGATATTCTAAGCTGTGAGTTGTACATCAAACATCATATTAAATTGCCAGCAATGAAATTCTGGTCCATGAATTAGTTTTCCTTCCCATCTCTCATGTCCATTTTTTGCACATGAATTTTGTTCATCTTTAAATCAATTCCTGGACATTCTGAAATCTGAAATATGTCTTCACCTCCATAAGCTGCGTTTTTTGCTCTCTTTCCACTGTAGGTGTGCTTTTATGGAAAATTGGTCCATATCAGCTGTGGGTTATTTTATGAGTTCTGGGTATATTTTTAAAGAAAGAGCCTATGTGGAAAGAATGTGTTCTACCTACAGCAGATTTACTACTGACATTAGAAACACATCAGCAGCACAGCCTGTAACCCTGACATTTTCATTAATCCCTCGTAGTTAATTCCACTTGTGGGGAATTAATTGTGCCATCAAATTATTTAAACAGGGACTTACCATCTGAGTATGACCTCCTTACATTTATTTGTAATTCAGATGGAGGAAAGTGGCTTTTAAAAACTGTGATGAAATCTCCCAAATGAGTAATATATAAACTCATTGCAGAAGAAGGAGACAGAAGGTCTGCAATCATATTTAAAACAGTGTATCAGATTACCTAAATGATATCTGATCAGCATATCTAATCAGTATATCTGAAACAATTAAATTGCATCTGTAAAATATCAGGCAAAATTAAATATGTGTAAGATAGAAACTCTGGGATTATAAATATTTCTCACTGTTATGAACATTTGCAGTGAATAAAAAGGTGTGTACTATACTAGTGGTGTGCACTTTAAGGAAACCAAATTTCTCTGATTGCTGGGAAAAAACCTGTTCCTTTCCATGAGAATATCTAGGATATGTCATAACTCGAATATAGATACACCAATTAAAGGAACTGTCCAGCTCCCTGTTGTGATCAGTAAGATTTTTCTTCAGTATTGAGATTTCTCTTCTCTTTCTTGGGTGTTTTGAGGTGTTTGATGTTATTGCAATAGATTTCTAAACTGAATAGTTTCAGAAAGGCAAAAGTCCAGTCCTCATAGCTAAATTTCCATACAATTGATGTCCACAGGACAACCATCTTAGTTACAGTTTACTATTTCTATAGTTGCATGCTCTTAAATCAACCCCATTATTTGAGGGAGGAGGCTGATTTATGTCCTTTTGAATGTTATTGGCAACACAGTTTTGTAGTGATTCATTTTAGACTGTCTTTTATGAGCAAGCAGAGATACCACTAAAACATTTTTACACATTCTTTGTTTACACACACATAGTTTTGAGTGTCCTCACAGGATTTTATTTCTAGCCCTTTGTGCTGAATTCAGCTGGGACAGGGTTGACTTTCTTTACAGTGTCAGGTATGTTGCTGTGTTTTGGCTGTGGGAGAAAAACAATGTTGATAACACATTGATGTTTTCAGTGTTGCTAAGCTGTTCTGCACAGAGTAAAGGACATTTCAGCTTCTTGTGCTGTCCTACCAGTGCAGAGATGAGGAGACACAAGAAGCTGGGAGAGCCAGAACCAGAATAACTCACCTACACTGGTCAAAGGGATATTGCATACTATACGACATAATTTGAAAAAACTTGAGTAGTTGGTCAGGGAGGGGGGTGCTGCTCAGGAACTGGAAGGGAGGAATGAGAGGATGACTTTATGGTGCTGAGCTACTGTTGGGTTAAACTACAACACCCATCCAAACTCTTGTGTAATTGCCACTGAAGGACTGGGGGAAAATTTATTAAGAAGTCATGCTCTTGGTCAGTTCCAAGAGGCAGCTCGAAATAATAGTTTTGTCTCTTTGTTTACTTGTTTCTCAGAATTCTGACTTATTTGTGGTAGCAATTAAATAAATTGAGCCTTGTGAGAGATGCCTCATGGGAATAAAATTACAAAAGTGTTCTTGTGGACTTGCAGTTACCTCAGGTGATTTACTAATCCTCTTCTGATTGTAGAGGGCTTCATGCGGGTTGGGGGAACCCTGCAAATAATGATCACTTGCACAGAAGTCACAAGGAAGATTCAACTGTCTAAGCAAGTGTCTGCTACCATTTTAAGTTGTATAGAGTCATGATAGGTAGAGGCAGGACAAAAGACTTGCAGAAGACTTGTGACTTTCTGGATTGGCAGCTGAAAACCAGGCAGGAGACTCCGGGGCATCTCAGGTTACACTGGAGGGCTATGTTCAGGCAACTTAATTTCATGACTAATTCTATGTAAGATGTTGCACTCAGAATTCCTCCCATACTATACCAAGTGCCTGAGGGCTGTTAAGGCATTCTTTCCACAGCTGTTTATATTTTCCTACTGACAGTTCTGAATCATGTTTAAAGGGAAGAATGAAAGTAGACAATGGAAAATTATGTGTATACAGTTAAATATAATGGAAACTGAAATGAGATAGTAATATCATTCCACAGCACATAGCTATCCATGAAAACATATTCAAACTCCTTCAGGGCTTTCAACTATCCATCATCTACCAGTCCAGTCTGAAGACTGACACATATCATGGCAACTAACTGTTAGGTTTTGATTTGATATTTTCACTTAATTTAGTGTTCAGCTTAACTGAGATATTAGTGCTTTTGAAACAAAATATATATTCCTTAGCAAACAGAAGCAGAATTTTTCTTGTGTCGCTCATCAGTTCTGGCTCAGAAAATCTAGTCAGTCTTGCTTGGTTGCAATTTGGTTATACTTTAGAATGATACTTGTTTTAACTCTGAATGTGAGCATGTGATACGATTCATCTGGGAAGAACAGGAGCAATATTGTAAAGCACTGAGTAGCAAAGATTTGTGCTTTCAGAGATAGGGAATATTGATTACCATTTTAGGTTTGCACCAAATGTACTTTATAGTGACTGGCTGGACCACCTGTCCACCTGTCTTTTCAGAAACTGACAAAAACAATAATGATTAGCAGAGTTTATAATTATCTTTCTTGAACATCGTAACCTGATTAGTCTGAAGCAACAAACTCATTTAACTTAAATTGCAAATCAATTTAGTTGTTAATTCCATTCAAATTGTACTCTCCTATGACTAAGACAGCACAGTTTGTGATAGAATCACTTCTTCCACCTGTCTTTAGAAATACTGGGTGCTTAGAGATTTTATGCAGAAAAAAGATACATTCAATTTTTTTTTTTTTAATCTGATAATAAAAAAATGATGCAATTGGTCAGATCATCTAAATCTGCTTTACAGAGACAGACAGTTCCAGTGAATAATTCATCATATAACAGATAGGTGAGTCCTCCCTTTTCTTTGCTGACTAGAGAACACATAAGTATTCCCAGATTCATAGCTACAAACTTTGGCTTGGAAAGTATGATCATTGAATCTTTGTGGACCTTATGACACCAACTGTGGGATGAGATTGACAATTAAGTCAAATGCCAAATTTTGGTTTATGCTTATCCTTAGATATACTTCAGTTCATTTTCTCCTGTAATGGTTTGGGATCCAGAATTGCAGCAGAGTAAGAGCATAAAGGACTATAAAAAGTAGACTCACTGTGTTAACCTAAAACCTGTTAAGATACTGGCATAACTTTTTAATCTGAATTGGTAAATACATGATCACCAGCATGTGTGTTAACTGGATCAGGTCTGTTAGACTGAATATCACTGCTTGATGCATCTTAATTGCACATCCTGTGATGTCTCCTCAGAGACAATGAGTGTTTCAATGGATGGAAATAATTTTGCCTAAGTGGTATTGTCTTTCCTTGAAAGGATTTTCATAATGAAGAATGTGAGAGGCAGTGACACAGAGATGAAACCAGTTGATCTCTTTAAACTGGGCACTTCCTTTTGATGATATAAAAAAAAACCTGCAGCTGCAAGGCTGGAGGCCACCAGCATCCTTCACCTGAGAAGTTCACATCTCAGCATTTATAGGGATGACATCTAAAGAACCGTAATGTCTTTCTGGAGACCTATGGAGAAAGAACACAGCTCATCCAAAAGTTCTTGTGAGATAGCCCAGCCCAGTTGCATCATTGGTGGGTGTTGATGCTGCCCAGCCTCCTGCAGCTGGATATTTAGCAATTGTCATATCAACACAACCCTGCCTTTGCCAACATTAGCAAGCCATGGAGCTTTTTTAAGTATAATGGACCCTAGAGCCATAGGTTGGTTGAAATATTTAAGTTGGCTTTACTTCACACAAGGCTTGGAACATCCAACTCTCACTAGAATTCATTGTAATGACTGCTGAAACTACAACCTCCAGGCTTCACCTGGGGCCCTAAGTGCACACACAGAGTGTACATTAAAAAATACATATCAAATATGGCATCAGATGTCTCATGTTCATTTAAACTTCATCACTACTGAACATAGTCATTTTACACATAATCTGAGATATTTTTGTTACATCTCACAGCCATAAACTTTGTCTGCATGTTAAGATTTAGTCTCAGTTCTTTCCACCACAAATTACTCCAGTGGGCAAAATTATAAATAGTTTCTGACTTTATTCAGTCCGGTGTTTATACAGTTGCTTTAAATACATACACATACATAGTATAAGCAAGACAGGCTACTATTCTTCAATACAACTTCAAATTCTCCCTTAAAAATACACACAAGTATTGGGGTTCAGCATGGAGAAAGAGTAGCAGTTTCTTGTAAGACTCTATCCTAACTACCATCTGCTGCCCATTTTTAGATGGAAACAGGATAAAAACAGTAGTCTTCTTATCATATATATTACAAATACCAGCTTATTCTTTTCTCAGTGTAAGCGGTTTTTCACAGTTGTTCTTCCTCCATAGAAGAATTCACAACATTTTTCTGTTTATTCTTTATTCTATAAAACAAACAAACAAACAAACAAACAAACAAAACCCCACACCAAACTATGTGCCATCTTCTACATAGGGTTGAAATCCTCCTCGGAGGTATGACCATTCTGAACTAAACCTGAAAGCAAAGCAGCTTCAAACCTTACTGAACTCAGGAACATTTCAAGATCCTTTCTCCCACATATGGTATATAAAAATAATTTATCATTTGTTTAATATTGGGCACATTTCTGCAGCAGTGGAAAGCTACACGTCTGGAACTTAAATTCCACAATTTCAGTTGTGTTTGTAGAAAACCTGCCATTTCAACTCGTAACACCTCAGATGGTCCACTTGAATATGACAAAGAGGTGTATAGTTTCCATGTGTTGACAGTTGGCTCACTCTTGAAGTTTTTGGTCAGTCAAGCTCTCACTTATTTCATCTGAAGTTCTCTGGATGTTTTCTTTGCATAAGAGCTACAAGGACTAATGTAACTGAATGTATTTAGAAAAAATTACAGCTGTAAAAAATTTACTGTACTATTTCTCTTAAAATTATGCTATTTCTTCACACACAGGACAGTTTTGCACGTGCCCTAGAATTTTCAGAGACAAATAATGTATGTTTACATCTAATTATGTTGGTTTGTGGTTTATATAATTAAAATATTACAGTCATTAACAACATTAGTGTCTTAATGCCACAAACATGTAGTAAGTTCAAACTTTGTACAACCACAGAAATATATGACCATCAGTGAGCAGTGTCTCAGCAGTGGTGAAAATAGTCCTGGATGGATCAAGGACAATTTTGTTCCACTTTCAAAAGTCTCTCTTTCAGTGCAGAAGAGTATTATTTCTTACACTTCCCAAAACTCAGCCTGCTTTTTTTATGTAGCTGTCACTGAAATGGCCCTAGACTTATGTCCTGAGCTTTATCTTTCTGCTAATATTTTTAGCATCTAATGATCCAGATTAAAGATGCAAAGTTTTTACTTTCATTAATCCAAGAAAAAAAAAAAGGAGTCTTAAGGTATTTTGCATCTGTGAAACTTATAGCGTTAGAACAAATTAATGCTTCAGGCAATTAGTGCAGTAGGATAAGTTTAGCCTGCCCAGACTGACCTAAATGAAACTTTATTTCATTTCTAGCTTGTTTCAATTTCATGGTTGATTCATGTTCAGTGGAAGTCCCCTGGTTTTATCAGATCTTCCACATTAACTCCTGTTGCTGCTCAGATACATTTACAAGATTTATCTTTGCTGCAGGGGCTGAGAATAGCACACCGATCTGCAGGATCACGATCCAGAGTCTGTAAAGCAAATATCTGCTTTTAAGGTTTTTTTTTTTATCAATGGCCCAACTTTATCCTTCCTTTCTTTAGAGAAACCGTATTAATACATCAAATATTTTAGGGAATTATTTTAAAAATGATATTTTAAAATTGTTGAAAATCAAAGCAGAATTTTTTCATAAGTTAGTCATTTTGACGTCACACTGTCCAATGTCAGCAGAACTCCATCTTTTGCTAAATATTTAGCAAAGGTAAAGCATCTGAAAAAAAGTTTTAAATAAACGATGTATCTTTTATCTGGTTGGAGCATAGAGGTAATTGTCTATTTTGTCTCATCTGATACAAATCCTCCATTTGCTTTAGCATGTGACGAAATTGATTTTGAATCATCTTTTTCTTCTGTTCTCTCGACGTCTGTATTAGTTTTGACACAGCGTTTTATGTAAACACGGTAGCCTGGAAATATAATATTAAATTAAAAAAAATATAACAATGACCTGAAACACACTGTATCCACACATAACCATACAAGACTTTATTACTTTATGTTGCTAAAGTATTCAAACACTTCAATACAATTTATTTAAAACCAGATTTAGCTATTTTATGTGAGCAACTCTCATCACTAAAGAAGTATATTCAGAAAATATTAAGGAAAATGTTTAAATACTGTTTTTCATGCTTGACTGCTTTTTGTTCCTGTTAAAAGTACTGCCTATCTTTCTTGGGAAGCCTTTGGGCTGTTGGCTGGATCTGTGGGACTCACCCAAACTTCTTCACAAATCCAGTGTGGCAGAAACTAAGATAAAGTGAGGAAAAACAGTTCCTCCATTCTTACACGATTGCCAGCTATAGAGGTAAGAGCTGGGGCTATAGCTGCCAGGTTGTGTCCCTGGGACAGTGCTCTAGATGCCTGATCAGAAGTCTCATTTGGGACAGGGAGCTAAAAAGTTCCAGCTAGTTTTCCGGGTGAGCAAAAGGGATAAAGTCTCAATCCTCAGTAGGTTAGGTGTATGCTTGTAGCACAATGCATATGAGGTGCATATAAGAGTAAAAAGGGACCTTTACTTAGAAGATTTCTCATATTAGCTGTGAAGCTAATCTTTATCTTGATGTACGTCAGGAGTGTGAGCTTGTGCATGCTTTTCAGGATGGTACTGCTGTGCAGCTGTAAGCTCAGGCATCTTGGAGTAATAGAGGGCTCTAGAGGAAGACACATTCATTTTTCTTCAGGAAGGAGTAAAAACAAATCTCTGCGAGGGGGTCCTCCAAATCTTAAACTGATCCTTGTATCATTCCAGTTACATATAGGACACAGCACAGTGGTGATGAACAATGATAATTTGAGTCATTATTAAGTTAACTATTTTCCATTTGATAATTTTTTCTTTCTCAACTGTGTGTTCTTGTTTTCCCCATACTGATGAAAAATGAGATCGGTGATGATAGCAATAATAATAATAACAGAAAATATATATACTTTACCTGCTAAAATCATTGCTGCAAACAACAGCTGGAAAATGCTGTAGATGAGTGGGAAGGTAAACATCAATTCAAGTTGTTCAGGGCTGAAGGAGAGCTGTACTATTGTTGAACACAGCTGACTGTTTTGCATGCCTGTTTCCAGAGACACCGTACGACATCTAAAAGGAATAACACAATGACAACTGTAAAATAGCATCCTGTGCATCCCTCTTCCTTCCTGGGTATATGCAAAATCAGGAACGACATAGATAAATGTGAGTATAGCATTCTTCAGCTTACAATTAATACAATTTTTAGAACCAGAACGTACGGAATTTATGCCAGTTAAGCAATTGTAGAGGAATATTATATGCTATAGTCAACACTACTTAATGTAGGATCACAGAATATCCCAAGTTGGAAAGGATCCACAAAGGTTATTAAGTCCAAATGCTGGCTCTACATAGGACCACCCAAAATTCAAACCATAAGTCTGCGAGCATTTCCCAAATGTTCCTTGAACTCTGGCAGCTTGGGCCTGTGACCACTGTCCTGGGGAGCCTTTTCCAGTGCCCAGCCACCTTCTCATTTGAAGAACCGTTTCCTGTTATCCAATCTGAAACTTTATTCTCTCTCTCTTTTGTAACAACACTCTAATATTTTTGTAACAGGAGGCTGGTGTTTCTTCATGAGAAGTTTTACTTGCCACTTTTTTGTTAGGTCTATTCTGCTCACTTCCTTTGAAGTGCAAGACAGGGGAACACATGGGAAAGACAGGAGGAAATATTAGTCATAATCCATAGATAAAAATGTGAACATAAAAAATTTTATTTACACATTGTACTCCAGAAACATGGTTGGGGAATGAGTTGCTCTGTTGAACTAATATTTAGGAAGCACTCTCAGCATTGATTAGTCCTTAAATGAAACTTCCTTCACAGATGAAATAAGACTGTAACTCCGTGTCAGAGAGAAATCTATACCTGCTCCAAGACAGACCAGCGAGTCGAGCCAGAAAGAATCCCAACGAATAGCCAGCTGCTGGAAATATGGTACCAATGATCCATAACTTAGGTGTGATAATCCAAGAGCCTTTGTAGAGTATTCCCCCAACCACAGCAATGAGGACAATGAGAACTGCTCCCACTATGGAACCAACCTGTGAGAAAAAAGTGTGTGTGAATAAGAGACCACAATGAAATTTTCTGTCATCAAACACGATGTCAAACACACCTCTGAATGTCTTTAACTGAACTACTGAAACATGTCATTGAACATAAACCTAAATGGTTACTGCCGTCTAACTCATGGGAAGGAGACAGATTAGATTACTGACATTTTCCCCAAAATAGAGCTGTACAACGTACTTCAAAGAGTGATTACAGAGCACAGTTAAACCTAAAAATTAAAAACTTCAGAGCTGTAACATGAATGAGGAACAACTCACGTGTTAGATTTTTTTCCCAGATTCACTGGGACAATAGCAGTCTAATAGCTAGTATAATGCATTTTTCCTACCCACTTCTTGAGCAGTCACACTCAGGCTTAGCACAGTATATGCTAATGAGATGATAGATTATTGGTGTTAAGAAATTATTTGTCAAGTGAAGGAGTATATATGTATTGTGGCTGTTTATATCGTGTGTGAGAACTGCCTGAGAGCTCTCATGCTTTTCTATACAGACATAGTCACACACACAGTTGATCTTAATTTCTGTGGCTGAACATATTGAGATCCTCGCTGCTTCTTGCCTAGGTAGAGGATTCCAAACACTCTTCTCATTATCCAATTTATCTCGATATCTCTGTTTATGGTATATATTGCAAGAGATCTCAACAGCAGATTTCTATGGTTAAGTGAAGGAGAAATCCATTTCTCAGCTAAAGTGTGTATTCTCGTTTAACTGACTTCATCAATCTTTGAATCTTTTTAAGGGCAATGAGTCAACAAGTGCTTTGGTTTGACTGAGAGATTAACCACATACACCTAGAAAGAGAAACACAGTCTAGCCATGACAAGCTATTCTGTTTCACATTGTCTCTGTGCTCTTACATCCATCTCTCACTATCTGGACCTTAATCTGACAGCTACGGTTCAGTCTTTGCTGGATGCTTCATTGTCCAGTATCAAGCAAACTGGCAGCGTAATCTACCATGGGTTGCTCACCCACTCAGCGATAATGATGATAAAATTGTGTTTTGCTATAAGACTAAGTGGAGTATTTTCTCATGTGAGCTCAAGTCCATGACTTTCTCTTAACTGATCCTGCAGGAACAGTTCTGTTTTGAAATAACCTCTCAATACTATTCAAGTTCTTACATAAGCTGTGGATGCATCTAAAAATATAACAGGATAAATAAAAATTTCATGAAAATTAGTTGGACTTAAAAGGACCTCATTTGCATTCTGTAATTTCTGAGCTGACAGCAGAAAAAGAATGATAAAATATAGGTAGAATAACCAGTTGTCAAGTTATTTTTGTTTAAGAAATCTTAGAAAATGTTTATATTAACTTAGGGTGGTCAACAAAGGCGAAGGGTACTTGGCACATCTGAGACACACTTTGAACTGAACAGGGAAATATTCAGAATGATTAATTTTCTGTTAACATAAAATGTAGATAAGCTATTACAATTGCTATTTTGGTAAGGGCTGTTTTTGCCAAAAATCATAGGTTCAATGCTTCTGAATCTATCTTGCAAATATAGTTGAACTTTCTGAATAGTTTTCTTAGATTTTTTTAAATGTTGGAACATTTTCAACATACATATATATATGCATATTTAAATCAACTTCACACTCTAAATTGCCAAAAAATGATAAATTGGATAGAAATGTTTTTGTTTGAGCCAGAATGCCTTCATTTTTTCACTATTTTGAAGGAAAAATTCCATGTGACTGAATGATTTTCCTTCCAATTTTCAGTTTACATTATAAACTGAACTCAGTTGCTGGCATAGTTCTAGCCAAAAACAAAGGTATGCTCTTCGGTAATGGTTTCTAATAACACGTACGACTCATGCACATTTTTGCAAGGGGAAAGCAATACATTTCTTCAGTGACCCATTTGTTTTCTGCTGAAAACTCAAAGGCTGTCAGATATGAATACTATGAATAGTAATACGCTGCTTCAGTGGTGCCACCAATTCCATATTTGTCTATAATTACCAATACTTCAGCAGTACAAATCCTACCTTAAGTATTATTTTTGCTTTACTGGGCCATTTGTGATTAACAAATACTCCAATTGAAACAGGAACTACAAGAGCTACCAGCGAAGTTCCTGTAAAAAAGAAAAGAGAAAAGATAAACCCACATATCATGTAGAAGTTAATGATGGGAGCAGGCACGATGTGGAGCAGCTGGAGGTACAGAGCAAGCCTGTGGTGGATGCTTCTGGTATGCACACCCCAGCAGATACACACTGTACCCGCATCTGCCCATTTACTTTTCTACAGTCTGTTATCTTTGGCAACTTGTTGAAGTAATTGCCATTCAGCTGAGCTACATGCTCATTCACCTGAATCAAAAAGGCAGACAGAAATCTGAGTGCACTAATCACCACTATCCTGTGTTGTGTGTAGCTGTATTAAATGTTCACTTTGTCTGCAGGTGTTTCACTACTGTACTAAATCAACAAATGGTTTAGGGCTTCTTTTGTTCTGGCCTTCTTTCTCCAGTGTGTTTTTTGAAAGCACAAGCAATGTATGTGATTTTTTTTTTACAGGATAATGGGAATTGAAATTGTCAAATATGAAAGTGACTCTGCTGGCTTTGTAAGATAACCACAACATGGAACTGAACTTGATAAGCACCAGGGCTACAGTTCTGCAAAGCACTGAAGTATATATATCTAAATACTTGGACTATTTTCGCTTTGTAGCTGGATGAGATTTCTGACAGGAAGTCAAATGAAGCCACTCCTGGTGGTGTAGATTGCAGCTTTTCAATGAGACTCAGCAGTTTTAATCACTTTCTTAATTATCCACATGTGCTTAAATTCTTTGCCAGATATGGCCTCAGCTCTTAGCTCTTTGCAGGATTGTGCCTTAAAGCTGTTATTGATGCTTTCATCCAGAGAAAGCAGCTATTTCTGTATGTATTATTCTTATCCCAGTACCACACTGGTTTCCAAAGCATTTAAAAAGAAAATAATGCATGAAATTGTGAAAAATAACTCTACCATGTTTGTTATGACATAAATCTTTGATATGAAGAGCTGTGGATGACTCGAAGTGATCTAGGTACCTAATTCCCAACAAAGTCACTGAAAAGTAGGAAAATACTGATTTTTAGAAAGTGTGGAGTAATTTATTTGTGCCTTTGTACGACGGTGATAGTACAAGAGTGGTTGTTACTAGAAGGAGGATGAAGGAAATTCAGAAGGGAAAGCATGGCTCGCTTGACTTACCAATGCTGTCATAGGGGAGTACAATTGCATCAGAATCGGTCCACATCTTTGTATAAACAAAAAGACAGAGGGGCATCATCCCCATTGCAAGAAGTGTGGAGCAAGTTGTCATGCTGATGCTGCAAAGAAATTGGTTAAAGTGACATTTTTTCTTGTGCTAGTCTATACTATTTTCATTTCCTTATTATGGCTTAACAGCTTATGAAAATACAGACAATACATGCTGCTGGCTACAGTCAGTTTATCCATAATGTCAAGCTAGAAGAAAGCTAAATGCAAATTATGGTCCCTGATGAAAAAATAAAAGGAAAGAAAAAAAAAAAGTAAGTACCAACATGTTCTGCAGACATAGAACAATAAGTTTCAGTGCAGAGCACAGAACAATAAATTTCAGTACAAAGAGTGGCAACCATCATGAAGGGCTGTTGGCAAGTCTGTATGTGTGCTGACTGTCTTGCCTCTGAGAGGGTAGCAACCTGGATCAACTGCCACTTTCCATTCCATCATCAGTTCTGAAATATTTTAGAGTATCACTCCAAAGCAAAACAAACAAACAAACAAAAACAATCATCATCTAGAAAGTACAACTTAATAAAATCCCCTTTTCTGGCTTTTCCTGCCCTAGGCCAAAGAGCAGGTACTGGTAATAATTCTTTGTTGTAGAATAATAGAATGGTTTGGGTTGGAAGGGACCTTTAAGATCATCTAGTTCCACCCCCCCTGCTACAGGCAGGGACACCTCCCTCTAGACCAGGTTGCTCAAAGCCCCATCCAGCCTGGCCTTGAGTGCTTCCAGGGTAGGAGCATGCAAAACCTTGCTGGGCAACCTGTTCTAAGTCTTGGATCTGTTGGGCCTGGTACACTTCGTAGAAAAATGAGCATTCTACTGGACGATGGAAGACAGAGTAAGACAGATAGAAATGGAGGATATAGTCAGATTTTTCTTAGTAGTGTAGGTAAAATGTTTCCTCCAAATCATTCTCCTATGAGGTAAAAATAATAACAGAAGGCTTTACTTGGGAGGCTTTGGAAACTTCCTTAGGAGCCTCTGTTCTGATTGCTTTTTGATATAGTTTACCCTCATAAAAGAAGATACAGATACTCAAACTGGATACATTCAGAGAGATCTGGGAGAATTCAAACAGAAACTACATAAATATCTGTTTTAATTTTGACTCCTTTGACTCCATGCTTCAATGTTATTAGATATAATTAGATAGGAGACTCTGGAAAGAATTCTTACACACAAAGGAAAAAGAGCAATGGACTTCAACTCAGGTCTGATAAAGCCCCAGATGGATAAAAGAGCTCATGTTTCCCATGAAGAGAAGACAGAGAAGACAGAGAAATGACAAAAGCAGGTGTCCCTATGGGAAAATTGAGAGGACATCATCTGGGTCTGAGCTACTAAGAAAGGTATAGAACCTCATATTTCACCTTCCAGCAGTTACACAAATAGTAGAAAATTAATTCTTGCTCTAGCTCATGGTTTAATTGCACTAGGAAGTGTTGAAGCAGGACTGTAGATAATGGTAATGGCTTATTATATACAAACATAACATATCAGTTAAAAGCAAAACAGTCTGATATTCTGTGCTGGCTCCAGAAACCAGTCAAGCTATTTGTACTGTTATTCTATCAAGACTTATGGTACTTGCATCGCTTGCTGTGCCTCCTGTTTCCTCTAGTTCTTGAATTATTGTGAAAATGTAGTGATCAAAAGCTTTTGAAATCTTAAGGTAAAGACCTTTACCTGAAGAATAATATTTAGTATGTGTTTTCAATTTACCTCACCCTCTGCCACCATCATGGGTTATAAATTCTACTCATGTTTATAGCATCATCAATTAGGATTCTGAATATATAGACCTGAGAAAGAACAGTTTAGCTCAGTGTATTCTTCCAAGGTGAGATTAGGACAGAATTTAAGACTTGTACTGGATGTCTTTTTATCTATGTTTTCTCAGACCTGCATTCATTGAAATAAATTGTCTTATAGTTTCTTCTATCATAGGTTTTTCCTCCACAGTAAGGAAGCTGGTGATTAGCAGGGGCTGACTTCATACATAATTTGAAAGCAGGCATTACATTAACACCTGTATGTACAGAGAAGTTCACTGTTTTCAAAGGATGGAAAAAATTTCTTATTACAGCCACAAATATTAACATTCTTAGTCAATTTGTTCTAACTCCACATCTTTCTTACTTCTATTATTTTTTCCACTTCTAGTTCAGACTGGTATATGATAAATTGGATGAATACTCCAATTTATGCTTCTCTGCAGGAAACAGAGAAATTATCTTGTTTATTTTAGAGCAGAGTAATCAGGATATTAAAAGAAAAAAAGATGGCTCATTTTAAAAGCTGTTAGAGTTAATGAATGCCCCAAGAAATTTTCATCTGGAGTAGGGTGCATTTCTACAGTGTGTTTGATGTCCAAGACCACACTGTTTATCCTACATATCTGTTTCTGAGTTTGGAGCACCCAGTCACAGATCGTCACACCTAGTCACAAAGAAGCCTTTCCATGACACCTCACGTGCAGGGTTGCATTAATCAGTAGCTTTTTGCCTGCAAAAATTGCCTTCACTTTGAAGACTTTGCAGAAGGTGCTGGGAGCACGTAGAATTGTCACAAGTAATTTTCTTTGTGTTAGTTGCCAAAGAGAAAGGCTATGCCCGTCTGTTCATTGTGCAGAACACAAAAGGAGGAAAGATATTTTTCCACAGGTGGTTTCTTTTAAGAAACAGTATTTCAAAAATAACTTTTGTATTGCTACCCTTTCGTATATAGGACTATGATTACTATGATTCTAAAATTCTTTATTCTAATGTTTTACTGCCCAAGGTTTTGGAGAAACAAAATTGCAAATATAAATCTAACTTAATCAGTGAGTTCATAATCCTTAGTATACTGTTTTCTGAAGAATCTGAGATTTTACAGCAGAGACATTCTCTAATATTCACAATTCTGTTATGATATCTTCCTAGTGAGTTGTTAAGAACTAAGTATAATTCTAATCTTCTTATATTTACCAATACTATTGTAGCTAAATATCTCTACAAGAAGGAAGTTCCATCACACATCAGCCAAGACACGAAAAAATCAGACAGTCCTTTTCAATACAAATTTAACAAAAAGCCACGTGAACACTTTAGAAAAGAACTGCTCTTACCTTAGGTCCATGTCACCATCCACCCAGTAGGCGATGACATTAGAGGCCGAGCCTCCTGGACAGCATCCCATGATCATTATTACGATGGCTTGAATAGGAAGCACATTAAAGGCCAGTGACAGCAAGAAAGCTGTGAGAGGCATAATTCCGAACTGACAGAGAAAACCCACAAAAATACCCCAGGGTCTTTTTATGTGGTGCCAGAATTTTTTAATTTCCACATTGCAACCCATGGAGAACATCACCAAAGCCAGCATGATCGTTAGAACAGTACTTAAAACTACACTCAAAATGCGGTTAAAATCTTCTTCTATTAACACACAAGATGTGCCACTGCAAATAGTAGCATTTTCTGGACAAGCCGTGGAGTTATCCACAGCTGGACAAGCCGTGGAGTTCTCCAGCAACATGGTGTTAAAATTCTGAGAAAGTAAGTAAGCCTGCATTTTGAAATGCACAACTGCTCAGAGTATCTGAGGCAAACTTTTAAGCCTCTGTAAGTGGTTGTTTGCCAGCAACCCTTTTTAAATGATCCAGGAAGCAATAAAGTTCAATAAATACCCGGACACTGTTACTATTCCTTAAGGGTTTGGCACCATGCTGATTCATATAGTTATAAAAGTTGTGCTTGCTTGATATGGTGGTAATCAATCATTTATTCATATGATAATGAGGAATCCCACATTGAGAGAACATCTGTGTTAATATTTAAGAGTGTAAAGTAGGCTTGTGGAATAGCTAAGCACACAAAATGAAAATCACAGGAGGAAGAGAAAGTTTAGACTTCATTCTTTGAATGTCTTGCATGTCTCCAGGAAAGCTGCTCGTGCATGAACAATGTGTGCATTACAGGGATCTGTGGGGCCAAAAGGAGCAACTGATACACAAGTAAACCTGGGGAGGCCCAGTGCTAGGAAAAAGATTCACCTTCTAAATACCGCACAGGGTTGAATTTTAGGAGATTGTAAGAGTTTCTCTGCAACTGCAGCAGAGCAGTCAAAGCTCAATCCTGCCCAGGGAGTGCTGCAGGCAGAACTGTGAAGTGTCACATCACACTACATGCCACAGCATTCAGGTACAAGGGTCTACTGGATGCAGGAAGTCATACTGAATGGAATGTGATCCTTATTTGAATGTATTTCTCGTGTGGTAGAAGTTATGACTGGTGAACATGACAACACTCTAATCGTGTTTATTTGCATACTTTGCCTTTCATTCTCAGTCTCCACATAGTCCTAAAAATGGCTAGGTTCCTTGGACTTGAATTTTCCTGCAGTCTGCTAAAAAGTTGCCTTATTTTTGGCTTTTTCTTGTACAGCACAGCTGTATGAGCTGACACCTGACACTCTGACATCTTCATGTCCCATCAGCCCATGTATCTAGTGGCCAGGCTTCTGTGTCTCACCTCACTCATGGCAACACCTACCCCTATGCTGAGCCTGTCACTTGAGGAAGGGAGAGGTGGTGGCATGGGCTGGGCTTACTTGGGCAGCAGATTTATGTTCTTTCTGCCACCTTCTGCTGGTTGCGTCTGAAACTATCGTGCCTTGTGCCAGCTTGTGCTGGAAATGTTGGAGAGGAAGAGCACTGGGAGATGAGAGCAGAGGAGAATGGAGATTTGTTTGCTGGGCTGGGTACAGAGAGTGGGATTTTGCTTTGGAGACCACTACAGTCAGCTCTGGACAAGCTGAAGCAGAACATGTCCCCTTTGATGTGACCCCTGGTCCAAGTCCTACTCCTGTGGGAGGTCTTCATGAGCTATAACCTCCTTTAGACCCCATCCATTGCTGACCCGTGGACTCCTCTGTGGCTGCATGGGTTGACATGCTCCATGTGGTGTCCACGAACTGCAAGGGGACGTCACATTTTTCACTCCTTTCTTGCAGTCACTGTTGTGCAACAGTTTTCTCATCCTTTAATCTGTTTTCCCAGAGACACCACCACTGTCACTCATGCCTCAGCTCTGGTAGCAGTGTGTCACTTTGGAGCAGCTGGAGCTGGCTTGGACATAGGACAGTGCTGGGCCCTGTTCACACAGGCCACCCCTACAGCCCCTGCTACCAAAACGTTACCATGTAAATGCAATATTACTATGGTTATCATCCTGCCGAGTGGATGCTATGTGAATATTCATGCATTAAGCAACACAATAATGCTGTGAAATTAATATACCATTTAAAAAAAAAAAAAAAAAAAAAAAAAAAGCATTAGGAAATTTAGATACCTTCTTCATGCCAAAACTACAGCAGTAACAGTAGCAACAAGAACAAAACACCAGAAAGCTGGGATATCTTACAGTTCTTCTGACTGTATAGCGTACATGAACTTGTTTCATGTTTCCTAAACCCTACCAAGCCACTGGTCTCTTACTTGATCAAAGCTTTACCCCCTCTAGCTTCTCCAAAATTGAGAATGTTTTAAAGAGAATTACAGTGCCTCTTTATTTATACCCAAGCTTTGGGGCGGATCTAGCATCAAATGTAGATCTCATACTAAAACCTAATCCAGAATGTAAAGTACAACAGTTGACCCCCAAACATCTTTCATTTTCCATACTTAATTTTTTTTTTTACTAGACTAATAAGCTAAGCCATAATTACCTTCAACAAGCAAGACTTGCACTAAAAGTCTCAGCATTTTGTGCCTAATCTCAGTGTGCAAAATGATAGGTATTACTTCATTTTTTTTTTTACTTTTAGAGTGAACCACTGAGGGGAAGTAATAGGAAGAGTTTCCCAGCATGCCCACATGGCACCTGTTTCCTTGAGAGTGGATCAGCTATGTGGCTGTACCTTTTAAGTCCCTGCTGGATGCCTGATGGGATAATGTCAGTCTAGCTGGCAGCTGGCCAGACTTGCCCTGTTATTAGTGCCACATCAGTGTGGCTATGTTATGGTTTTATGATTTTTTGTTGTATTGTTGATATNATGATATGTTTTATAGGACAACAAGCAAAATAATAAGGAGTACATTAAAAGAAGAGAATGTTACGAGATCTCATATAGGCAGAAAACTTATTCTCCTTATTACCCTCTCTTAAACAGAATGTTTTATTTTTTTCAGTCCAAGTCTGTTAAAGGGCTAGTTAGCTGTTAAAAGTATGTCTGTATCACCTTTTGTTTTTATTTTTCATTTCATAAAATCTGCATCATAATCTGTATGCACACTTGAATCTTCTTCTTGAAACTGAACTTCTTGACCAGACCACCTTTAAATCTCCAAGACTCAAGGCC
Source organism: Odontophorus gujanensis (assembly GCA_013399175.1). Classification (NCBI taxonomy): domain Eukaryota; kingdom Metazoa; phylum Chordata; class Aves; order Galliformes; family Odontophoridae; genus Odontophorus; species Odontophorus gujanensis. The sequence continues at coordinate 126,107 of VXAB01000187.1, forward strand.
AAGGATGGCTTTCCTAAATGTATTAACTGTGGGAAGGAGTGGAACCTAGTGGTTTAGGAGAGGAGCTAGTGAGATATCACCTGCTATTGCTCAGATGGAGCTCAATGCATTGGCTTTCTTCTGCTGCCTCTCCCTGCCAAGCATATATCTGCACCCTGCAGTGTGTTGGATTCCACTCCCCCCCACCCAGAACCAGCATTATGGGGTTGTCCTAACTGTTCGTCTCCAGCCTCAGCTGAAAAATATAAATGCCAGCTCTGATTTTGGTGTTAGACTTCTGGATGTGGAGTTGAGGTGGAGACCTCCCTGTTCAGGCTTGGGGACCAGCTAAGGGCAGGAGGAATATCACCAGTGTGGACTTGTGGGACAGTAGATGTGTAAACTTAATTTGTACTTGCTCCTAGGTTTGCTAATTCATCAGCTTGTTATATAATATCTTAGATCTCAACACATCCTTTCTAGAAGAACAATTAAACCATTCTGAACTCAGTGCATTATTAGGCTAAAAACATAAATTTAGCACTGATGCTAGTACTTATTTCAAGAATTCCTCATATGTTGTTAGGGTACTGAAAACGTATCCAAGGACACTGAAATATTTAAAGACATGGTTAAAACTCAAAGCATTGTAGGGGGTACATTATTATCAAGTAGGTAGTGGCCTGTTTCAGGAGTGCTGGATTTCAAACAGCTCTCTAGTTTATTTTCCTTTATACAGTGTACTTTTGAGGCTGGAAAAGGATCAAAAAATGCAAATTTGTCTGCTCCTTGCAAGTTTCCCTTACACTGACAGGGAAAGCAAAGTTTCAGCAATGGCTGTCAGACACACTGAGCTGTACAGCTTCTGTTTTGCTGCCTGTTTTCTACTTGGGTTCTGGTTCTTAGCTGCTGAGATGGACTATATACTCTGTGAACACAGCTGGTAGCTTTTGCCTATTCCTGATGCACATGTTATTCAGTGTGCTTTTAAGAATTTGTAGCTATGTCCAGGAAAGAAAGCAACAGTGAATGTGATGACATTTCAGTGATGATTAATATCACTCATTTGATTGTGGACACTGTCTGCCAGCATACCTCAGGAGTGAAAATGAGCAACACTTAACTAGAGAAATATCAGCCCAGCTGTATGTTTGTGACGTAGAACTACCAAATTGCTTTATTCTTAATTGCCTTCTTGAATTCTGTGATGGATTGATGAGGCTGCCAGCTTGTGCGAGTTACTTTAGTGGCACTTCAGCAAACATTTCTAGGCAGATTAAGCCTGTACAGATCCGTCCCTCTGCCGACAATTATATAATTGATTTATCCATTAACTCAAGCAGTTATAAAACATGAATAGCAGTAAGTGCATACTAAGCTCTACACTGGGAGAGAAACAATTTAACAGTTTGTCTTTTATGGCTGCCTGGTGCTTATTTCTGTGATGTTTCTCCTAATGAGACTTATGAATCTTTCCTGTCTGCTTAATTCAGATTCTGAGATGCTTCTTAGTATATTTATGCTTTAGTTAGAAGAATCTTTTATTTCAGACAATTAATTTCCTGAAGGCCATTACCTGCTTCTTTATAGCATCTCAGAAAAAGAGTCAGAAGTTATATCTAATCTCAGTGATTCTGTTTGTAACTTTAAACTTTAGTATAAATATAAATGGAAGAGTTCTTTTTTGTTTGTTTGGAAAAAGCGGTACTACATAATTGAAAGTTTATAGTGGGCATTATGAGAAGGAAATCTGTGTGGAATGGAAGGAGAGAAAATTCTTGCCATTAAAACATACCTAGCTCAGATTTGCTTCCCAAGGAATGCTGAAAAGTAACTGTAAAGTGGTCTTACTTAGTCTTTTCTTTTACACTTTTACATGTCAGCACTGGTTGCATGCATATGAATTGTGCCTGCCTGTTTGATTCCTGAACTATGTCTGAAATGAAACATCTGTGGCAGGGGCTCTCTTGCAGTTGGCTGTTGATGAATTCAGCTGACAAACGACCTGATGTGTGAAGGGCTGGGATTACAGGCAAGTGTATTCTGCAGGTGTACTAGTTTTGAGAGATGCATCTCATGACCATGACTGAGCTCCTGCATACACTAAATAGTTGGTTTGAGGGATGCAATTCTGCTATAATTTGCGAAAACTCTAAAAACTGCATGTGCAAGGAGGTCTACACAGAGAGTTTGTGTTCTCTGGTACACTTTGCCAGTGGCTATGTAAATTATGACAGAAAATATGAACTTTAGTTACTTAGCAAGCTTCTGTCCTTAGTTTTCCAACTTAGAGCTGAATGGAAGAGGAAAGTCTTTGAGCTGGAATTTTTTTGTGTAAGCACTGATCAGAGCTTCCAGGAATGGGAGAAAGAAGGGAAGGAGATGCACTACAAAGGCCTCTAGGTAATAATGTTTTTCACTTCTGCACAGGTGATTTGCTTTAAGGTTTTATTAATGAAAACAAGCATATTCATCATGTGTTCCTTTCTCAAAAACTGGACTTTCTCTCCAAATAAGGAAGAGGAAGCTTAGTAATTCTTCCCATTTAAAGTAGGGATTTGAACTCAGGTCTTCTACACAGTCTTTTTGGGAGCTGCTGGACACAGACTATCTAGAGAGTAGCAGCTTTACCTGTACAGCTCTGTGAGAAAGCCTGATTACCAGTGATTATTCTTTCATTCTACAGCTTTATAGAAAGTTCTGGGTCAGCTGGAAGTGATTTTTTTCCTGGTAAATATAAAAGAGTTGTCTCTTCATTAAAACCGGATCAATGTGTGGCAAAAGGCACATAAGATTTACCTAATGCTGACTCTAGAGCTTTAAGATTCCATATAATGAGAGGAATCAGATAATGGCAGCTGTTAAGATTCCATTTGTGCTAGATGCTGTGCAGGACCATAGTCAGCATGATTCCCAGTCATTTCTGGCCTTCCTTCTAATACTACTCATCTTATTTTGATAAATGGTAAATGACAATACTGTTGGCACAGAAGTGAAGGCAAATCAAACGCAGAAAGTTGTTCATTGCACGTATAAATGGCATGTGACAAAGACACCTGTTCTGAAAAGCCGATCTAAAACTTTTACCCTTTTCTTTTTTGAGAAGGCCTTTGATCTTCATGACCGTCATCTTAATTGAATTTTAATTTGCCTATGACACCCACCTTCATTATGGGTAGTACTGGCAGGACTGCATTTTATTCTAGGTCTTTACGTTTTCATTTTTAAAATGACTTCAGTGATTACACTTGGCTGTTTTCAGAAAGTCTCTTATCACAATGATACACTGTTTAAAAACTCTTTAAATATTGGCTCAATATCTGCAAAGATAATCTTAAAACCTCAAACAATGCAACTTTATCTGGGAGTGGATGGATTCTCAACACTTCAGAAATTTAACAATTCTGTTGATATTGCAGGTTTACTTTGTGCAACCTGAATATTCATGCAGGCGGTAGTTTGACTGTGGGAGTTGAAAGTATGGAGGATGCAGTGCCCTTAATATGGTGTACTGTAGTTCTTGTGTAATTGATAGTACTGATGCACTCTCTGTCTGAGTGTCTGTGCCATGTGTTTGTTAATCTGTGGGCATACTTCTTATGGATGACTGGAGCTATACAGTTATTATTGCCATCTAAAGTTTCATTATTTAATAGAACTTGAGTGACATTTGGGGCCTTTAGTTAGCCACTTGTCTTCCCATTTGGATGCACAGTGTTGGAGATACAAAAGCTTAATGATGTTGAACCTGCTGATTTTGAGGGCTAAGCTAATCTTTGCTTAGATGCTTGACGTCTTTGCTCAGTGTTCATCAAAACAGGCAGTCTCACAAAAGTAGTACAGCAAGGCAGGAGTAATCAGTTGAAACTTCTGAGGGATAGGACTTGTACCTCCACTCATCTCCATCTTCAATGACTCCTGCAATATGAGAGCTGGAACCTTGGGTATACTTTTCTGCAAGACCTGTGGGCTCATGCCTATAACTGCTCTAGTGAGTATTTGATTATACCACTCTGAGAGGGACAGTTCCATTAGGATGTCTGAGGGAATACTTGCCTGCAGTAGCCTGCTGGCTCTGCCCAGGGCACTTTGCAGGCAGCTCACCTGGGAGCTGTGTGATGCAAGCCCTGTTTCCTTCAGACAGATATTACCATTTTAATTCTGCTTCCCTTGCATCTTGTGTGATTGTTTCAACCAGTGGGCTTTGGAAGTAGGAAAATAGCAGACATGTCAGTGGTGCTATCTACATGTTAGTGCACCTTGCCTGTCCTTTACTTCTGTTAGTAGTTTTTCTGGCACCAGGGCATAGTCAGTAGTAAATGGCAGCTCAGTGAAAGCCTGAGGAGCTCATCTGGAATCAGACTCCTGCAGTAGCATTTTGTTTTTATAGTACCCACAACTGTTCATGGGTGCTTGCTCACATGGGTATCTGTTTTGCAAGCACTTAATTTCCACCAATTCTGATTTGAAATTATTTTCAACACTTATTTCTTTCAGATTATAAAGTGTGTCTTGTTACTTGCATTTCTGACAGAGCTGAGTGTCTTCTGTTTGGGTGTAACATGTCGAGGAAGTGACTGTATACCACCTTTATAATAAAATGAATTTACATATGAATATGAATGAAGTTATATGTGAAGAACTGTCTGTACACAATTATATTAAAATTACATACAGTGTGAGAAATGAACATAGAGGGTTTCTTTTTTTTAAAAAAAAAGATATTGCGCTTTCTGAAATTTTCCGTTATTGAAACGATTCCTCTAAAGACTTCAGTGCTCCTTCAGTGAATAACAACATGCTTACAAAATTACATTTTTGCTATTGTTACTGAAATAAACATAGTCTTAGTATAAGCTTTCCATATTGAGAAGCCTTAAGGTCTTCACTAATATCTATTTTCTCTTCAAAAGAATTTTGTGATCATTTGAAAACCTGGTGGCCTACTGTAAAGTGACATGCATTAGGAAGAAGAAAATTTGTTTCTTTTTGAAGGCATTGAACAAAAATGGGAACACGCTGAACCATATTTTTTATCCTCCTGATGACATTTGTATGATTCAGTGCACTTTATTTATCCCTCTGCACTCTATGCCTCAGTTTACAGCTCTAAATGTATGATTATTTACATATGCAAGCTTCCAGTTAAAAATGTTTAAAATATACTTAACCTTTTTTAAAACCTTAGATAGTAAATGGAAGAACTTGCTTGCTTTGTTTTCTGATTCCTGGACACTTAGAATATGCTTTAGTGCTATTTCTGTACTCTGCCTCATGAAGTCTGGACGTGATCTTAAAATGAAGGTTGGAATGCAAACACATGGAAAAAATAATACTGTGAACTCCACTGAAATTTAAAATGTTATGACATAAACAAAACAAAACAAACCACCAAAAAAACCCACATAACTGTATTATCTGCAAAGAAACCTTTTAAATAAGTTTTAAGTAAAAGTGCACAGAAACAAAATTCTAATATGGACATGACTTTTGCAACTGTGAGGAATACAAATTGACGCGTGGGAGTCCTTATGAAAAGTAAAACAGCACCATATTAACAGATATGTTAAAATTTAAATATTGCATTAAATCACTTTTTAAACAGTTTGTGCAATGTTATGTCAAATAATGAAGCTACAATCTAATTTTTTTTTTCATCTATCTCTAATTGAGTGGGTTTAACTTTCTCCTTTTTTTAAACCAGTGTTACCTGAAGGTATCTTACAGTGGAAATAAGAATATTGAAAAGAATGGAAGACTTAAGAGTAAAAAGTAGGTCCTCAGAGACTCAAGTAATAGCATTAGTGGACAAGCTAAAATAAAAAAAAGCAGCTCCAATTTAGATGTGCAGTCTGGTGAAGTCCATTCACATTTTAAAATATTTGTCAGAAGTACATATTTTTTTAAACAGGAATAAACACTGAAGAAAGCAAAAAAGACTAATTTTTTGGGTCATGCCAGAATATAGTTAGGAAAAAGCAAATAACTCTGGTTCAGTGCCAACATCTGAACTAGCTTCTCTTACTTCTACTTTTTGCAGAAAAACTGCCATTTATTTAGCTTTAATGTGGAGGAAGAGTTCTTTCAGGTGACCAATTTACTATGCTGTGTTTGTGTTCCTCGGAGAAGACATGTGGCTCTGACACCTCTGAAGGGATATATGCTCAAGGCCAGGCACTGGTGACATTTTGATGGTATTCCAGGCTACAATGTCAACGGGACCTAGATTGTACCCTGAGAAAGGTGGTAATTAGAAGATCATCAGAATAATGCAAAAATCTCACAGCTCACTAAGAACTTTTCTTTGGTGTGGGCTGTCTTTCTTCATGTACTTTCTGTTAGCTACATATTGACCTTGAGAGTTGATATATACTGGGAACGCTGGGCAGATACATGTTTGTTTCTTTAACATTTCTTATTGTCCTTGTATCTTCCATGTTTTCTTATCTAACTCCTTCTCTCCTTACTACTACAAGCTAAGAAAGTCCATAGTAAGTTTTGTAGATTCTCAGAATTAAGCTTGCAAAAGCAGCCTCTGAAGAAAAAGACCATATAATCACAGAATGCTTTGGGTTGGAAAGGACCTTAAGGATTATTTAGTTCCAACTCCCATGCCACAGTCAGGAACACTTTCCACTAGACCAGGCAGTCCAAAGCCCCTTTCAGTCTGGCTTTGAATGCCACCAGAAATGGGGTATCTGCAGCTTCTGTGGGCATCCTGTTCACCACCCTCATAATGAAGAATTTTTTTGTTATGTCTAATCTAAACCTACCTTTTTTTTTGTTTTTTTTGTTTTTATTTTAAAACTGTTACTCCCTGTCTAGTCCTATCTATATTCTCTCCCCACCTTTCTGGAGGCTCTGTTTAAATATTGGAAGGCTACAGTGAAGGAACAATCACCTTCCTCGTCCTCTTTCTTTTAATGTAACCTAGAATACATCTGGGTTTCTGCTAGTGCACATTTTCAGTTCATACTGAGGCTTTTTTTCCACCAGTACCCCCAAGTCCTTCTCCATGGTGTTGTTAAACTCATGGTTATGAAGTGCAAATAGTATAGTGGAAAAAAAATACAGTATCCTTTCTTGCAAACTCGAATTTTCAGTGCAATGTTGTGAATTCAGATAGCTTCTGAGTATACCTGTGCTTGCAAATCTTGTGTATCCTGACATGGCTAACAACAGAAACTGAGAGCTTCAGGGATTTATGTCTGTATAACGTTTCCTACATTCAGCTAAGTTAGCCTCAGTAGTAGATAGACCATGACATGCCAAAAACCAGACCTGCTAGCACTAGCACCATATAGAAAACATAAAATATAATATATATTAAACTGAAAGATTAAGCACTGTGTAGTAGAATCATAAAATGGTTTAGGTTGGAGGGTACCTTAAAGATCATCTATTTCCAATCCCCTGCTGTGGGCAGGGTTACCAACCACTAAAATCTCCTTTCTTCATCAACAAGTAGTGCATTCTGCTGGTCATCAGTGACTCCTAGGCAAAATTCATTTTGTCTTGATTTTTTAACAGAGTGACTTAGAAGTCTGAAGATCTCTTTTGTTTTCAGAATTCCTCGCATTTGTGTTATCAACACTAAACACACCTGAACAAAGGCTTGGTGAGATGTTTAATAGGCAGAATTTTTCATGAATCCAATGGCCCTAGTGCTGCCCTTCGTCTTTGTCTTTGGTGTGATGTCTGTGGCAAAGATTGAGAGATGATGATTAATGCCTCAGTCTCTGAGCTCTCTCTCTCCCTGAAGTCCCTTGTCTTTGGCCTGGGATTCTTTAGCACATTGGAGAGAGGAGGGTTGAGATAGGAAACTGTGACTTCATCTACATGAAATGTTTTCCCTTTCTGATCACCAAGAATTAAACCCCCCTTGAGCAGCTACAGCTTCACACCTGGTTAACCCAGCTGTCAAGAAATACTGCATGAATTGGTAGCTCTCTGAGCTGGTAGTCATCTCTCTTCTCCTCTAGATTCTTTTCAGTTCATTATTGGAGACTTCCCAGTTCATAACTATAAACTATATAAGAAGCTGTTTGATTTTGCTTGTTTGATGAGAAAGGTGGCTGGTTATTTGTCCATCTCATTTTTTTACTCTTTTTACATAATAGGAGGATTTCTAGCTTAATATGCTGTAAGTGATGTGTGTAAGCTTCAGCTATAAGTAAGTTCCAGGTGTAAAAAATATTGGCAAAAATTAATTTAACCAGGGAAAGTAATTGTGGAAGGATTTTCTGGAGAGGCTTGAAAGCTTTCCTTCTCAGGCTGAAGAGGGAGCGTAAAAATGAGCATGATAAATAAATCAATAAAGCTCAGAATTTTCTTTAGAAAATACTTTTTACTATCTAAATAAATAGCAATTTCTATTTTTTATTTTTTTAAACTGTAAACCCAATTCAGCTAGCTCTTTCTTCTTTTTTGAGACTGCCTTTTCCATCTCATACACTGAAATATGGACAGTTAGTTCATATGACATTCATCAATTCTTCAGCAGTTAAGTTGAAATGGGTATGTCTCTTCACACTGTCATTATTCAGCAATATGTCACCATGGAGAGTCTTTTTTACCTCAGGTGAAAGAATGAAATACAGTGAAGAGCTACCTATTAGTCTGTCATCATCCATGACTTCTGATGCTTATTACTTTCTCATATGCTTTATTCAGACATGTGAAACATATGTGTCGTTCTGATTTCTGTGGTAATGTTAGTTCATTTAACAAAGTTCACACCCGCAGCTCATATTGCTTTTTCAAAGTTGTTGTTACACTTTCAAAAACTGTGGTGGCCTCATGCCTTCAGCTTAGCCTTATTAACATAGAAGAAAGAAATAGACTTTAAATTCCTCAGAATGTTGCAGCAAGTGAATAGAAGCATACAGAGTAGAAGGAAGAGCTGTTAACAGTTGACCACTCTATTCAGCTCACATCATGGGTATGATCAGGCTTTCACTGTGTGGGAAACTACTTCACCGAAAGCTGTATAAGGAAGTGATATGGAGAGTGGAAGCACTCCTAAGTTAGGGAAAGAAAATAAAAATGTTAACATAACGGTACAGTAAAGGTTTGGAGACTCAACTGCAATCTCCTATATTGTAGGAAGAGCAAAATAAATAGCATTACCCACACATTATCTATTTCAAAACTGGACAGTGTAGAACTTAATTACTTCTAGGAATACCAAACTCTCAGCTGTGGCTTTTAATATATAGCTATTATTATTGGTCACTGTAATTGCTCATAAGAGTCCTGGCTAAATGATGTTTGTTTTAAGACTTGTGGCATGCAAGCAACAGCCCAATAAACCTGAAGGTGCAGATGATTAACAGCAATAATTTGGAATTTATACTTCACACTGAACAACACTGAACAGCAAGAAGTGGGGAAAACAAACAGAAATCAAATAACAGTGATGAGAGATATCATTCGGTTCTGAAGACAAAACTGTCCCAAAAGTCTTACCCATTGGGCATGGGTTCATACTGCATTCACTCAAGGGAAACCTGGTGTGTAAAACATGAAGAAATTCCAGATTTCAATTTAGTAACACTGAGTTTCTTTGGTAAGAACTGTGGGGATGACGTCCACATGCATAACTTCCAGATTGCATTATAGTCTTCAATGTAGCGCTCATTTATTTTAAACAATTTTTACTACATCTGCATGGCAGTTCTCTGTCTTTTGTGACTGAAATAATTACACTGAGGTCTGGACCCCTTGAACATATTGCATACAAAGCTTATAGTAAAAGATGAAAAACTGAAGGCAAAAGCAACCCACGAGCTTTATCTGTGATAAAATTTAGAAAGTTATCAGGTGTAGGAAGGAAAACATCAAGCAGAATTGCTAACACCAGCAAATGGTTAGGCTAGAAAGGATAAACATTTGAGCATTCCTTTTTCACACTTGTAATAAAAAGGTAATGATGCCATTATCTCTGGGTTTGTTTGATTCAAAACAACTTCTTTGAATCTCTTTGAAGGCTCTTCAGGGTCAGAGATTGACAGATTAAAAACTACTCCTCTGTAGGAAATTTGTCTATGTCTCATAACCCTTTGCCTCCTGAGAGAAACACAGACTCACATTTTTCCAGGGGACGCAGTTATGCTCAGCTTCTCTAAGAACACTGATGTGGATTCTGTGGAGTTTGCTGCTTTTCCTGAGAGACATCAGAGAAGCACTCCATGTGGACACTTCATGCCATCTCTCCACATTAGAGTTGTTGGAATCTGGGAGAGGAAAACAGCCCTTCCTATGAACAGAAACAAGAATTCTCTTATTGTTTGGATTATACATCTTTACATAAGCTTATTGCTCTTTGCGTACCTTCCAAAACCAAGTCAACAATTGGTTGTGAAAGGTAAAGTTGTCATAAATCCAAGTGAAAAATGGCATCACTGTCTTCCCTCATTTTTCTTGAACTGTATTCATACTCTCTACAGTCTTTTCCTTTTGTTCTAGCTTTTGATGAAGTCTAAAGTCTTAGAGAAACATGTTTACAGACATAGAGATGATATAGGGATTCCTGGAAATTGTTTCCATTAAAATTCTGTCCAGAGAGAAAGTTGTTCATATTTTCTCTGTATAATAATTTTGATTCTCCATATTATAGAATAATTTCAGGAGTATTTTTCTGACTGTTCTTCAAGCTATCCTTAGTAAGATAATTTTTTAATTGTGGCAAAACCTGCATAGTGACATATACTTGGTCACGTCTTTTGTTCTGCTGCTAATTATGTTATAGATGTTTTTATTTTCCTACACGAAAGGTCAAGAACACCTGACAAGAACACTTCCTTGATATTTTCAGTTTCTAATTAAAAAATAATGAGATAGTCCTACATATTTAACTTGACTTCAGAGACAAAATGGCTGAAGTTAATTTAGGTATTGAAGGACATGTAAAAGGGAATTTATTTTCATGGTATCTAGATACTTTACTTTTGGTTTCTATTCTGTTCCTCAACAGTATATTTAAAGATTATTAAACAACGCTTAGTCATTACAAATAAAAACAGCTGCCTTATTTTCAAAAGAACTTATTATGCAACAGAGAACTAGCAGAAAATAAAAAAAAGTGAAATCAAAATCATAAAGCAGCCTGGCATGTGAAAGTTTAGGTCTATTAACAGTTCTGTTGGGCTCCACAAAGTATTCTGTTTCTTGTAATGATGACAAGAAGAAAAACTAATACAAGTTTATATCAAATACTTTCTGGAATTGCTAAATCACTTTTCTACTCTCAAAAACGTAAACCTAAGAACTCAGATCTCAGAAAAATCTTGAAACGATCATGGAAACAGCATCTGATTGCAGAAAACATGATTTCAAAATCTCCCCTGTTCCTCTCCTCTCATTTTTCCTTTTCCCTTTTTCCTTATTCCTTCCTAATTTGTCCTTGATATAGAATCATTATTTCTGACACATTTGACACATTTCTGATTTCTTAATAATTATGCTATCTGATTTCCATCTGAAAATCATCTGTGATGCCCAGTTGCCATAAAACAGACAAACAAACAAAAATTAGGAGTTAAAACACATGTATTTCTTCCTGTGTAGTTATTTAATGCCTGTGAGAATGCCTGTGAATTACAATGCAGTACATGTGAATTATTTTCAAGTAGTAACCAACCTGTCACTCTCCCACAACTCTTAGATGCGTGGCTGGCACTGTTTCAAACTGTGTTTGAATCTATATTACTTATCTACAGTCTGAGGCCTCACTTTTCAGTATATTTTGCTAAAGACCTTATAACCAATTTTCATGGAATAAATGTATATCTTGAAAAACATTGTTCCCAATCGTCTGCTTTTTTTTTTTTTTGTATAAATTTACAGACAGGGATTTTTTTTTTCATTATTTTATTATATTTTAGAAACACATTACATGAACACTACTTTTTCAGATGCCCCACATTAAATTTTGCATTAAAACTTTGTAAATCCTCCCTCTGTGGAAGGGTGAGATGCCTGGATCTATAAATACTTCTACCCAAAAGCTCTTGTTTTACTTCCACACTGACTCAGTACAAACTTTCAGGATGCCTTCCAGGTAACACGTTCAAAAGGCTCTGAAGGAACATAAGCTTAGAAAACTAATATGAATGGCTTTAAGTTTGAATTTAGGTGTTTTTTGGTTAGCAGTCTGTATGAATCAGCTATATTTCTGAGTGAACTGAAATGCAATCTCTTCTGGATTCCATCCCAGGGAGACCTATTCAGCCATCCACTTAATTGCTAGTGCATTTTCATTTATGTACCTCTATTGATTTTAATCTCAAATGATTTATACAACACCATAAACAGCTAACAAGCCAAGTCAATGACGTTTTACTGGAGATGAAAATACCTATAAACTATCTTTATTTGTCCAAAATCTGCTTATAGTCAAGACTCCTCTTGCTACGGTTGCAGTTTGTACTCACGTCTTCTCCGAAAGTGTCATTATCCACCCTAGGAGTAGAGATTGTTTTCCTGTTTTTTAGAAAAAAACTAAATTCCATTTTGACTGCAAGCTACCCCATGGCCTTCTGCCAGAGTTTCCTGACATAGATATATATATTTAATTCTAGCTGTTTGTCATTGGTATAACATTCCGAAATGTGTATAGGATATGTTTGGTCTGAATTCAAATACCAGTGCAATAAGATCCTCTAAACCGTCGTGAGTGAAGTGTGATCAGTGGCTTATTTTATAAACAGAAAGAGAAATAAAGAAGCTTCTGAATAAGTTGCATTTAACTTATTTAGATCTTTGTTCCAGTATGAAATAAGTCCTAGACAACATTTCTCCTTAGAAAAGAGTTCATTTGTCCCTGAAATCTCCATGTAATATAATCAAGAGTGAGTATGTATTTAAGAAGTCATAGCTGCTACTTCCTTGGCTCTGTTTGCTGAATGTACTAAAGCAGGACTAGACCTCAGCTCAAGTGTATGTCTGCAGCATTCTTCAAATAGGTACTTAAAACAGCTTAAAATGGATGTATGCAATGGCTCTTACACTTGAATATTAACACAGTGAATGGTTTCTCATGCTTCTGCAGTCAACAGGAGAATTTTATTACGCAGACAAGTTGTCTTCCCTATCTATAGGTGCCTAAGCAGTCCATTAATGCAATACTTTGTGTTTTGCGATCTCATAGTTAAATACTATGTAATCTAAAAAAAAAAAAAGTGTGTAAATGAGAGAATTCTCATTAAATGGATCCAATCTTACTTCAATTTTCCACTCCAAGTCACAGTTACTGTGTATTATTCACACCTTTTTGTTTCTCTGGTTATATTCTATTAAAATGGAACTGATGCTTTGTGAGGACTGGCCAAGACATGGAAGTAGGCTATTGTTATTTATGTTTTTCTGTTGTCCTTTTCTGTGAGCAATAATAGCATCACAGATGGGAGATATTGAAAGTAAAATAAGGTACAAATTTTAGAATAGTGTCTGCAGAGATTATCTAGATATTCATTTCTGCAGTTACAACACATCTCATCAGACCGCTCATGCCAGACAGTGGGAAAAGGAAATAGTAGATTCAGGTGGGATACTTTCTCTTTATGTATTATTTAAACTAGAGGCTTGTTGCTTAGGTTCTTATGTTTTAACTTCAACAGCACTGGCTACTTTACACAAGAATGAGATTTGGACTGAATGGGGGATAATTTGCACTCAAAGAACACACTTGTGGTAGACTTTATTTTATATAGTTCATAACTGTAACTTAGTATACTTATGTAATTAAGATTAAGATCTTAAATATAACATAGATTTTTAAATCTAGAAAGATATCAGCTACAATTTTTAGGAGAAAAATATACCAACATCACTTTTGTCTACAGCTGCTCTTTAACTCCGAAGTCCAGAACTTTGGAAATGGCAAAGGCTTAATAAAATAACTGACATAAACAAATGTATGGCTTTGGTTAGCTCTAGACTTAATTAGTTCTCCATTGTTCATTCATACTTAAGAAAACAAATAACAAATTTTGATTTGAATAACAAAATAAAGCTGAGAAGGGCAGTATTTTTCACAAAAGCAAAACTGTGCTGTTTCTCCAATGAACTGTGGAAAAGTGAGAACATTTTTCTAGCAATGTTGAAGGAAGACGTAAAGTGATGTAAATATTACAGGACTGTTGAAAATACTGAAACAATTTACAGATCAAACTGAAAATATTATAAAATCATAGAATCAATGTTGGAAAAAACCTCCAAGATCATCTAGTTCAAACGACCATCTACCATCAATATTTCCCCACTAAAACATGTCCCTTAGTACAATATTCAAATATTTCTTGAACACCTCCAGGGGTGATGACTCAACCATCCCTCCGGGCAGTCTGTTCTAGCACCTCATCACTCTTTTGGAGAATAAATATTTCCTAATATCCAATCTGAACTTCCTCTGGCACAACTTGAGGCCATCCCCTCTAGTCTTATTGCTATTTAGATGGGAGAAGAGGTCAACCCCTGCTTTGCCACAACCTCCCTTCAGGTAGTTGCAGGGAACAATAAGATCTCCCTTGAACTTCCTATTCTACAGACTAAACAATTCCAGTTACTTCAGATGCTTCTCATAATACATGTGCTCTGGACCCCTCATCAGCTTCATTGCCCTTTTATATCTACTGCTTAGTTATGACACTTCAAAACTGTGTATATAATATCAAAAATCTCATTGAATCTGTGGTCAAATTAGAAATGCATTATAATAAAGATAGAAGATAGCATAAGAAAAATATGTAACATAGAGTCTCTCAGTCCTTCATCTGCATTGTAAGTTGAATTATATAAACTGAAATTACCCCTAACTCTGTAAGCTCAATGAAGGTCATCTTATGGAGTAGCTATATTAAACTGAAAATCATTATCACAGACCCTTGTCCAAACGTACCTACTATTCACTGTGAAATTAAAATGTGAAGTGAGAATGCATTATTTAAACAATGTATTATGTTCTTAGACTCAAAAAAATAATGTTTTTTTTTTGTCTTTGGTGTAAAAAGATCACCTTCAAAAGATTTACACGTGAATGACTTTTAGAGATTTTCTTTAGGAAAAAAAGGAATATTATAGATTTTCTAACAAACAGAAATAAAGGCATTGAAGAATCACATAATAACATAGCCCCATATGATACTGAATTTTACTTCACTTGTTTAACATTGCTCTTTGTCCTTTTGCCTTCTCCAATAATTTCTTGCGCTTTAATATACATTATGCATAGTTCTTCTACAATGATAAATGTCATACTGAAAATATTCAAAGTAATTCAAGTGATAGAATTGTAGAAATTACTCTCATTTTCAGAAGATGACTTTTAGTGCCAGAAAGTGAATACAACCAGTTCTCATGTCCCAGCTAAGGGCAATGTAGCTGAAAGAATAGCACCTTCCTAACCAAAATTAGCACCTTCTAATTTAAGGAACTGAAATGCTGCCAAACTTTCTCATGTGATTTCCAGCTTTGTTTTGAAGATTTTTTTTTTAATTTTTCTTAACTTAGCTGTTGGTTTAAGCTCCCTTTTATCCTTTGAAAATTAACAGGTTACACAATGCATGATAAGTATCACTGCATACCTCTATGGTTTGGTTGAAAAGAATGTAGATTGGTAGTCTTTGTAAGATTTCAAAATGCTTCTCTGAACAGGATGCATTTGATCCAAATATATACATTAACACGTTGTTGAACTGAGTTAAATAATATCTGTTAACTTAACTTGCTCCATTGTTGTTACTTCTTAAATTGTGGAATAAATTTTCAAGGAAAGAGAAAAGCAAAGATAATAAGTCTCTTGCTACCTACATGAAAATGAAATTCTACACTGAATGAGGTATGAAAGCTGTGTTACTGTTTTCTCAAGCATTCAGTGACTCATTGAAACCCAACTCAATGGCTTAATGAATCCAGTAAGGCATTGTGTGAGCTCTTGAGCACATAACTCATCTGAACACTGTTGAAATCCCTATACTATCAGCTTGACCTCATTATTTAGGAATGTGCTGAGATTTTTCAGTAGTTCTTGATGCTTTATAACATTAACACTAACATATTTGGATGAGAAACAGCTTGTGTAATACTTATTTTTATTTGCCTGATGGTGCGTTGGCGCTTAAAATTGCACTGTATAACTAATCATACCATAAACTGTGATACTAACTTAAAGATAAATAGCTGAAAAGATGACTGCATGCCATCTTTTAACATTTCACCTATCCTGTTAATCAAAGAACAACAGAGCTAGAGTTTGAGTATTGCAACACTGCTATTTTTAGATCATGCCCAGCTCTGGCATCTTGTTTGTGTACTGTGTTTCTGCAACATGCAGTAAAGTGAGGTCCTAGGTCATGTTTAGCATTCAAGTGTAATGCAAATAAATACACACAGACTGTGTAGCTATTGTTAAGACCACCTCTCTTTCACAAGTTATAAGAAATTCTCCCAAGGCTCATAAAAAATTCCAGTTCAAGAATCTTTAACTGTGTATTTACATCCCACTCGTTGTTGTGGTAGCGGAGTGCTTTAATAAGTTGTGTGCACAGTGAAAGGAGAAGATGCTCATTAGCGTCTAATGTATTGTTCAAGGTTACACACAGGATATAGAAGTTTAATGAGAACTTAATGGGACTTCTACTAGTAGTGATTAAGCATATCTATCATTTTGAGGATGTGGCCAAAACTGCTTAACACTGTAAAGTTAAGGAAAAATGAATGCCCAGTGTGTCACTACCTTACACCATTAATCACATTCATTAGTTGCACTCCACTGACAAGAGTCTAGCCCATTACAAGTGAAGTAGTGGGAGCACCACTGCCACTGGCCTGCTGATTTAAATAGTAATTAATCACATTAACTACAATGACTGTTTTTGTTCTTTTTGTCATACACAGCTTGTAGATTAAGCTAACTGTGACAAAAGTAAGTGTCTAGCACTTTACTGTAAATTTATCATCCACAGCCTCTTGCTGAAACCCAAGTTCATCATCAGGAGGGCCAAAGCTTTTGAGATGGCAGCTGGGGAAGAATCAGTTCATTGTTGGTCTGTTTTAGAAGTTTATCCCAGGCAGAACTTCTCGGTCTATAGGAGGCAGAGAGCTACAACACCAACAGTGGAGATTTATTAAATCTTGATTTTCTGAGTCTCTTTAATATCTACCCTCTATCTCCTGGCTTGGGGGCATCAAAGAAGGCGTGGGCAATTATCACCACTTTTATGAGAGACTTTATAAAGGTGGGAATGGTATTTTTGATCTGTTTTGGGTCAAGTAGATCATGTCCAGTGTCTTTGTCATAAGGCACATTGTCAGTAGTAATAAAAATGATTCATTAATGTTTGAAAAGTTGTTGTGGAAAAATAAAGTTCAGATGACCAGCTAAAGAAGAACTATATCTTCTTTATTCAGCAGCAATATATGGCAGTTGCCTTTGCAAATAAGCACATGCAAAGATCAGTTTACTTCAGTGTATAATTTTACACATAAGCGGAAAATATTTTTGCGTGTTTACAAAAGTATTGAAGTGCTTCTGTTCCCCAAACTAAGGTTATTTTGGAGGATGCTGAGTTCCTCAGGGTAACCTAGAAATGTCCCCAGGTATAAAAATAGCAAGTGTCCTCAGGGTGCCCTACATCCTGCAATTTCCCTAGGAATATTTGTACTACACTGGGAGTTGCAAAGTGCTTCCTCTGATGGAAGATGAGCTGCTGACATGATAATGCCCTTCAGAAAACGTCTCCTGGAGGACACCTGACTTTGTTCTGCTTCTTTCTGTCCGGTGTTTTGATCACAACTGTCCAAAGGTCTTTTTGCATTTCTAACTTGAAAATACATATATATATTTGAGAGTTTAATAGGTAGAGAAAAACCTTTAAATGTATACATCTCTCATATGAATGTAAAGAAGAATTCAGGTGTTATCTAATGAGGTTAATAATATATGTTAAACTAGATTGCGTGTGTAATGGCACTGCAAATACAGTTTAAGAAAACAAACAAACAAAACCAACTGGAAATCATCCTCAACATGAAGTTAGGTAGTCATAAGTATGTGCATCACTCCACAGTCCACAGAAATAATTGCACTAAAATGATTGAACTAAGATTAACAGCCTATAAAGACGTCCAAGATAGGTCAGCTTTAAAGATACATCATTTCAGTGTTACTTCTCCAAGACTATGTATTCAGTGCTGCTTTTGCTGAGGTAAAGAGGAAAATATCTGCAAGGTATTGCTTAAAGGGACTGTAATGGCAGGCTTATCTCTTTTTCAAATCAAGTACTGAAATCACGTGAAATCAGCATGAAAAGAAAAATAGAAGTAGTAATATTAGATCTAAAATAATGAGCTCATCATGTATTGCTCTATTTAGGTTACAGGATATCATAAATTAAATTGTCTTAATCAAACAGTATTATAACCTAATAGCTGTTTGAACTGTTTTATTTTAATTCCATCTTGCCTGAAAGCTGCGTATATTTTAATGTTCGATCAAAATCCTTCAGGCATTTTCAGAGGTGAAGTTGACAAAGCACTTAATGCCTTTTAATATGTGTGTGAATACATGTGTATTTAATGTTTCTCTATGGCTCTGCTTTTGGAAAAGTTCTGGAGTTTCTGGAGTCTGGGAAGTCATAGAAACTTAAACTTTGGGGAGAATTTGTGCTTTAATGATTGCATTTTAATGTTCATATTTTGTTCAGTTCTCCATCCCCATAATTAGATCAAGTACATTTAGATCTCTTTTGTTTTCTTGTGCGGCTCTGGAGGATGTGCTCATTTCAGGGAGTTAACCAGGTGGCTGCATTAGTATTTCCTTACATAGAATTGCGGAATGAGTCTTAGAATGGTTTGAGTTGGAAAAGACCTCTAAGATCACCTATTTCCAGCTCCCCCCCTGCTATGGGCAGGAATGGAAACTGTTTCAGGCAATCCTGACCACTTGGGTAAGTAGGATATGAGAATTATGTGCTAGAGAAATGATGCTTGCCATCTAAAGGCCTTTGTCTTCAGATCCACTTCTACCTTCTCAGAAATCCAGGTAGACTGTGTCTCATTTTCTAGAGCTCCAATCTTATGGGCACTTTGCAGAAGTAGATCTTACTGAGTGCACTTCTCCCATGGTTTTAAAGGCTTTAAAAACCTTAAGGTTTATTTTATTTCTTTTTTCGTTTTCTTTTGTGTGGTTTCAGTCATTTGAGAACTCCATCTTGCAGTTTATGCTGTTTGTTTCAGTCTCAGCATGCCGACATGAAATGGGATTCATTTGCCAGCAAAGCATGACTTCTTTTGTGCACTAACTACCCGTCTCTGGACTTCTTGGCCTACTTTTCAAGCTTTTCAGAATGTATACACATATCATGAGTTAATCCACAACAAGCCTAACTCTTCTTTAAAAGAGGTATGGACACTTTTAGAAGTAATTCATCCTTGCTGCAGCAGTAGTCATCTGACTTCTGGAGAAATGGCAGCTAAATTTGTCATGCTTGAAAGTACCCTTCCTTTTGATGCACAGCATGCTCACTTGTGCTCTCAGAAGCACAAGGTTTGTATATAGCTGTCAGAGTGCCTCTGTGTTTCAGGTTTTTAGCCTCAAGCTCTAATTCTTTGTTGATGTGTCCATAGCTATCTCTGTGGTTTCAAAGACCCAGGTGTAATACCTGACTTCTTTCTTTCTCCTCCTCTAGGGGAATATGCTGCAGCTTCAAGTGCCCTACCTATGGGCAATGTTATCTGGAATTCAACTGTAATTCTTCTACTAGTGGACTGTATAAGAATGTTTTCTTGTAACTGAAAATCAACCATGTTGTGACAGCAGGTTGAGGGAGGGGATTCTTCTCCTCTACTCTGTTCTTTTGAGACCCCATCTGGGGTACTGCATTCCAGTTCTGGGTCCCCCAACACAAGGACATTGAACTGTTGGAGCAGGACCAGACGAGGATCATGAAAATGATCAGAGGACTGGAGTACCTGCCCAATGAGGCTGAGAGAGTTAGGGCTTCCGGGGGACTTTATAGTGGCCTTCCAGTACCTGAAGGGGCCTACAAGAAAGCTGGAGAGGGACTTTTTATAAGGGCATGTAGCAACAGAACAAGGAGAAATGATTTTAAACTAGAAGAAGGTAGATTTAGACTAGATATTAGGAAGAAATTCTTTACCGTGAGGGTGATGAAACACTGAAACAAGAAACCCAGAGAGGCTGTGGATGCCTTCTCCCTGAATGTATTCAAGACAAGGTTGGATGGGGCTTTGAGCAACCTGGCCTAGTGGGAGGTGTCCCTGCCTATAGCAGAGGGGTTGGAACTAGATGATCTTAAAGGTCGCCTCCAACCCAAACAATTCTATGTTTCTATGAATCTGTGTTTAATGATATTGTCTCTGTCTTAGGAGATCAACTTTAAAAGGTATTCAGTGATACAAAAATTTCAGCATCAACTGTTTTCAATATAGATGTGTTAGTTTTGCTGCTGCAGTTACAAAGGCTTTTTAAGATTACAGTTATTTTCTTGTCAGTAGGGAAAGAGGCAAAATTACTAGAGCGCAAAATATCTGAACAGTCCTCTGAAAAAAAATAACTTTCACCATGGACACCAGAGGGAAGATAAAATAACTACATTTTTAACTTTGGTACATCTCTTAGGAGTCTGGAGTTGGATGGAATAACTCCAAGACACATGCTTCCCAAATTTTAAGAGTGCTCTCTAAAAGCCTGAGGCAAGTTGACTACTGAAATATGTTTCAAAGTTGGATGTGTAAAATTAGATGAATGGATTCTGACATCATTTGATTAAAATGTATTTAACACAGTAATTTTAAAACAAGTGTCTTAGTATTAGAGCGGATAAAGGATCATATCTCCAGTATGTTTTGAGTTTAATGCTCTTTATGTCTTTACAATGGTTTATTGGCTTCATTAAGCTTTCATTAGCAAGTGGATAAAACAGTAAGATACATATGTAGAAAATAAATTATTTGTTTTTCTTATTATTTATGTTCTACAGTGAACATATGAACCTGTATGTACACAGTACCCTTTAAATTGGATATACTCCTGATGTTCTTAAGTTCTTATAAGTATGGATTCAGAACTCAAGTTTAATAGGTTTCCAAGATTAATGTCAAAGGATCAATTGCAAATAAAGCAACTGGTCTCCCATTCAGTCTTTATCATAAATGAAGTTCAGTGATATTCACAAATGCTATTCATAAATTTGACTGTAATCTCTGCTTAGTTTTGCTGCCTGTGTTTTACTAATTGGTCTTGCTTAACAGGAGACCTGTAAATATTTCTTGATTTACCTGCAGGGGAAGAATAGTATATATACTACTTATTCAGTGGTCTCTACAAAAGTTTTAAGAACATTTAGTTAAATAATTCTGTAAACTGTTTTCTAGGAAACAAAGACAGGGAAGATAAGCTTGAGTCTGTTAGGGGGTTTTCCTCTCAGTTTTCGTTATCTACAGCCGGAGAAATCTATGAGTGCAAATCTGTCCTGCTGCCATAGGATCAGTTTTTGACTTGGCAGAAGGACGAGTTTAGACTGTTTGAGGTCAGTTTCTCTTATAATCTACTTTGTTGTTGGAAAGTATGATACTATGACTGGCAGAGAATTGCATAGAAAACACATAACTTTCTCTATACAGAAAACTAGAGTTTTTGAAAAAATTCTTAATTACCTCTTATTTAGCCTTTGCGATGTCCTTAAGGCTTTGATCACAATTACTGATGTATTTTCAATGGTTCTCTTTCCTACTTAAATTTAAAAATAATATTGGAACTAAATCTGCAGTGTGCCAGACTGCTTGCGCATAACATTGTTACTGTTCGCTTGGTGTTGGAGAAATTATAGACTTCCGATTTTTATTTATTTTTTTTCATGAGAGATGATTGTAGCATTTATCTTAATATCTCATGGGTACAAAAAACTGTTCCAACAGACAGCAAGACATCAATTACAGATTTAAAGTGTGCTCACAGACATATGGGCCTTATGTTATCAGCCCCTTCAAAGAATTAAGTAGTGAGGATCCAAGATGGTCCAGATGTTACAAATTTATTTTGGCGGTCACTGCAGCATGCAAACACATGTAAGTATTGCTTTTTGGAATCATTCGAGGTGAGTTATATAACAGATCTTGTAAATCATTATTAACATGTTAGATTTAATGAGTGATTTGCAGGAAAAATGAAAGATTAATTAACTCAAAGTGTTTTCGGGGAGTGGAAAAGAATCAGAACTCTTATTATGTGAAAAGAAGGTCTTGGCTTTTGTACAAGTGGTCATCCCACTTCTTCAATGACCTAATTGTGTTTTGCAGCTCTCACTACAGGAACAGAATAATTAAAGCAGAGTATAACTCTGAGGCAAAAAAATGTGTCTTAAGCACTTTAGGCTTAATGTTTTAGCTATATTTTGCCTATAGGCAATTATGAAAACTGATGTTTAGCGTGCAAGCAAATTAGCTGAGGTTTTTCTTTGTGAATTGAAACAAAAAATACTATATTGACTCCGTAATTTTCTAGACCTAGTTCAGAACTGCTAGTATTTTCATGAAAAGCACTTTTCAACGTCTGTGGAGGCCTTTAAATGATACAGGTTAACACCCTCCTCCCCCAACACCAATGACAAGTGGATTTTCTCAGCTAGGTGTATAATTTTCCTCTTTTCCCTTTTGATGAGTGAAAAAAATGATGGTGTATAATGGCTATAGGTGTTTAGCAAAGGTGACTAAATCATTGTTACCATAGTGTCTGTAAACATCCAAAAGCTAATTACTGAAATTTATAATATTATCTCCAACCAATTAAAATGGAAATTGCGAATCTAAACTGAAGGTTTGTGGGAATTAATATCATTATTAATTTATCTCCACTGCAACAAATTCAGGTCAGAAGCCTAAATGATACAACAGAAGATAAGGTTGCTTCAAGAGAATAAGCACTAGAAAATCAAAAAGTATTACTTTGAATACATTTTGCTGTTTGTGCCTGTAGGAGTAAGGCTGAACCAAGGAAATATATGCTGTGTTTGATATTCTTTTTACAGCAGTCATACAGCCAATATGCAATACTATTATATATATAGAAAATATAAACACTATAATCATTACAGAATACTTTCTATATATACTTATAATAGTGCTTTTAATATATACTTATAAAAAATTTATCTGTTTAGGACCTACAATAAACATCCCTTGCATAGCTCCTTGGACTTAATATTTGCTGTGATACTTTTCTCTCTTGCTCTCAAAAAAGCAAAAGGTGAAGAGAACCAGAAGTGTTCAGATGTTAACTTGTTTCTGCCTGTGCCCCACAACAGAAGAAAGTCTGTGCTGGAATTCATTTCAGTGCTGTAATCCATTAGCTGCACATACAATAGAAATAGCTCTCCTGTTATCAAACCTAGTCAAAATTTGCAAAGCTAGCAGAAGTTTCTGCCTTGTAAGAACATTTTGCTTTTGCTGGATGAACAAAAATCAAGAAGAAACTCATCCAAAGTAAGAGAGAGACTAAAATACATCTTTGGTTTTATAGACTGAAATGAAGCCTAAATTATTTGCAGGATGTTGAAAGAAAAGATTCAATTTTTCATGTTAACTGTTTTACTGCTTTCTGAAACTATATTGGTTTTGATTCTTTGTTTTGTATTTCTTTTTATGAGTTCAACATTAATAAACAGGTGTCAATCACAGCCTTAAATTAAATTTAAATTGAATAATCTGGACAAAAAAAAATCGCATACAGCAAGGCTGCAGATCTGCAATGGTATAAATACTTACAAAACTTTTTTTATATACAGGAAGAAGGATACTCTCATAACTGCTTACAAAGTCACAACCTGCCTGAGGAATAATTAGTCAACTAAAATGTAGATGTGAATGAACATCAGTCTTTAAGTCTTGGATTCTATTGCCTTTGCTTGTTCCAAGCAGTATATGTTCCATAAGTAATGAACAGCTAAAATAAATAATTCTAAACATTGTAAACATTTATTAGTGAATTTTTGTTTGATTGTTTTTGTTTATTTCAGTAAGTGTTTAAAAAATGTCTTACAACGTTTTGCTCAGGATCTTCTTGTTTTCATTGGTGGCATATTGAGCAGGACCTCCTTTAAAACAAACAAACAAAAAAGACTTCTCAGGAATTATAAGTTTGAATTTGGCTGCGTTTTGCTATCAGTCCAGAAGAAAGTAGGCATGTGCTCCTGAAGCATAGTTATGCTTACTGACAGACTTTCTACTATTTTGTTTTGATAATGCTAGATGAAAAATTCTTTCCTAATTATTTCATGCTGTTTTTTTTTTCTCTAAATGAGTCTTCCACTTAAATATATACTTGTTCTTCATTTACTGCTAGCCTTAATTATGATAAAGTGTACCTGATGCGACCTTTCTAAAATAAAAGAAAGCAAAAAAAAAAAAAAAGT
>VXAB01000187.1:151178-193789 GCA_013399175.1 Odontophorus gujanensis
AAAAAAAAAAAAAAAGTGGATCACTTGATTCAAAAGATGTGATGTGTTTATATTTTCATATAATGGTAAATGTTAGTTTACATATATTAGAAAATGGATATTGTAATTAAAATTGTGTCTCTTCTAAGTGTCTTAATGTGAAGTGATTTTTATGTGAAAAATCTGCTTTACTACTATCAAAAAAGCACAGAAACCCAAATAATTACATGACAATTAGTCAATACCTTCTTATTAATATGTAAACCAAAACTGAGTAAAGCTTTGGCAATTAAATGTACAGTTAAACAAAATATACAGAACAGAAAAGCTTTATATCAGCTTTGCATCATGATTCTTCAGCTAGAGTTGAAGGAGACTGAAATTCTTGTTGATGGAGAATGGTTGCCATCTCTTTGTTAGCTACAGTGACAGTGATGGCAGCTTCTGTCCAGTAGGGAGGTCTCCAGCCATTGCTTAGAAGAGGACTGAGAACACTGATCAGTCTCCACTCTAACATTTTCCATCGAGATTAGCACAGACTTCAGACATATACAGGCTTTCTTGCCTTGAATGTTTCTAGTTAGGCCATGAGTACAAAGTGTGATAGAGAGAACACATCAGTGTCCTGAGATGAACAAAATGAACTGTTTATAAACTTAAACATATTTTCTTCTGTTTATTTTTTTTTCTTCTGGAGGCTTACAATGTAGGAAAATGCACGTGCTGTTGCAGTACACATTTAAATCAATGTACTACAAGATATATTGAGATGAAAATGTATAAGATTATGTATTATTTCCAAAGGTTGCTATAAAAATACACACGGATATGTGGAAAGCTTATTAATCTTTAGTGTTGAAAAGGTCACTACTTATTTCAAACTAAGTGATAAGATCATTTCTGTTGAAGAAGTTAGAAAGCTGATGGTCTGAACATAGAGATGCAATTATTCTCTTCCTAGACTGTGTCCTGATGGGGGTGCAATTATGTGCCAGCCTAAAACGCCAAAGAACTGTAAAAATTCTCTCAACAGCCAAGCACAATCTGTACCACCATTTATCAAAGTAGTTTTGTGGCTAATTCAGGCCTCTGTAAAAGACTTCTTGTCTATGCATTACCCTTAGAGCATCCTAAATTATTAAATGAAAGTATAGACATACATTCTGTAGTGTACACATCACTGTGTTCTCTACTATGAAATTATTCTAGTTTATTTTCTTTATGGATAGCCATATTGTAGGGATGGAATAATCTGAGGTTAGCTAATTATATTGGGATCATAATTAATATAAATCACAGTCAGACAGAAGAGGTTGGAAGGACTTATTTTCAATATCCAATACATTGAAGAGAATAACAACTGCTTGTAAAGACAGGGAAAGATCTACTTAATCTACCTATTCCAAGACACAAGCTCTTTGTCTCGACATCAGTAGCTTGTTGGATGTACAATCTTCACAAGCAGGCGGGCAAAATCTCAGAAAGAGGAGCTGAATCTGATGGATTCATTGGTGGTGATTTTAACCATTACATTAAGAAGAATATTCAGAAGAATAATGCATAATGCACGTATCAACATGGCAGAGAGAAATTCCAGGCTTTAATTTGAACAGGGTTAGTACTATAGAGATTTGAGCTGAGATTAATTTTCATGGAGATATATTTCCCTTCTTCTCCATATTGCAGGCTTTAGAATATTTTCAGATTTGTTCTTCTTCTTTTAATATCCCTTTTCAGTGATATTTTTGGAGAAAGAAAGAAAATATGCACTGCTGGACATACACCTTGTGGACACCTGTCTCTTTTGTCTACCACACTGAAGAGTGGCTGGTGGTTCCTGAAAGAATTTTGACTACACTGGAGTAGCAGATATTTTGTTGTGCTCTCTTAAATAATGTATATAAAGAGCTCTGACAATATAAATATAAATAAAGTTTAATTTTCTGGAGTGTGAGGTACACAGTAATGAAAAAAACTTCAGTGTACAATGTAAATATAGAAAGAACCCAAAAGGGTTTAATTTATTCTTGGTCTAACTGTCTTGATTTAATTAGCATTAGACCATGCATTGATTTGTCTAAACATAGTTTCCATCTATATTGTAAAGTTAACAGTTGCAATCTATCTGCTTATCACCTGGAACACATAAAGTAATAGCAGGGGAACAGAAAAATTTGTGGTTGAAGTGCTTTGAATTTCCTGATTAATTATATAAAATGTCAAAATAAGAATTCAATTCATGCTTAAAAAAACAAAATTATAGCAACAACATCTGCTATTTCGCAATTTCATATTCACAGGCAGCACGTTTTTAAGATCAATCTGAGATAATAAAAATGGTAGAAGTTTGCACATTTTATAAACTGCATGTTTACCTGCTAATAACAATTTCACTTTTGGCATAATCTTCTAGTTAAATTGTAGTATAATCAGATTTTCTGTGGTCTGGACAGTCATCCTGGAAATAACAAATGAAAATACAATGGGGCAATTTTTGTATTACCCTAGAGGTTGAGAGACCTCACAGGGTGCTGTTAAGATCCTATCAGGATTTAACCATATGATGGTTGTTGAAGAATTATAGAGCAACCCCAATAATTGGAGAACTTGAGTGCATTATCTGTTAAACAAGTGTTCATCTGCTCCATCTGTTTCCCCAAATGTTCATGCTTAGGCACTGGGATCCTCATCTTGGTTATGTTTTCTGGGTGCTGAAATAATACAAACAAATTACACAAAGGAAAAAAAAAATAGCCTGGTAAAAATCTGTAATATAAAAGTGAATCTTTCTTCATGTTAGAATGATTATCTTCAAACAGTTGAGAACAAACAGTGTGGTTATTGTGGCTCCAGCTCCCCCCAAATATTTGTCCTACTTTAGTTACAGAGGTTGCCATGCATCCAGAGATGTTTAAAATAATCACTCAGCGGGTCTACACTGAACAGTTAAGTGTTTTTAACTTGTTAGTTATGTAAGTTTCTATCTTCAAAAGTAAACCAGCTGTTAGCCATATCTGTTTAATTGCTTCACTAGCAGCTAAGTTATCTTTGCTGTGGTAGCATGATCCTTCTCAATAAGTGAGCCTCTTCTAGGTATGGTATGCAAAGAAAATGGTAATAATCATCTCCTGTCAATCAAAGTATTTATTTTGTAACATTTTACAGTGCTACAGGAAGGTGAGCTACTCTGATTACTCCCTGTGAATTAAAATAAACTCCTGTATATTTCACCTATTTGAAAAAAGGATCTTTCAAAATATGCATCCCCTTACTGAGTTCAAATGGTTCTTCCTTATTTTCATTTAATTGTCTGATTAACAAAAACTTAAAGCCTTTCTTATCAACTCCAAATTTTCCTCCAGGCAATATTTGTCTATCACCAATCTCCATTATTGTTGCTTGTTTATGTAAGGACATGCTAACAGTTTCAAATAAGCTGTCTCATAATTCTTGCTTGAGAGTCAGAATAAAAAAATGAAAACAATCAGTCTATTTAATCCCATGTCCAGACAGAGAGAAATTGCTTCCTTTTTAAACTTGCAATGGCAAGTAGGAGGTCAAGGAGAGTTTTGTTTGTCAGATGTTTTTTTCAATGGAGTCTCACAGTCTCAAGGACTCCTTCTTGAATTATTCATATAAAGAGACTGTAAAGAATTTAGGTGGTGAACCTAAAACTTAGAGCAGAAATGTGTAATTGTTTTAAATTGTTATCCAAAGCCTTTATTGGAGGTACAGTATTATAGGTAATGGCATACCTATTCTTCTGTAGTCTGAGAACTTCCTCATCTCTCTGTAGTCTGAGCTGGGTGAAGGTTGAAAACATCAACTTCCCAAAAATATTCTGAAGTCTTCATGGTGATGTCTAGGTGTGATCTGAGAATGTTTAAAAGACCCTAGTGCCATGGGTGAGACAGAAGGAATTACAATCTGTGTGGAATCTGGATTCTTAGGCTTATTTAAGAACAAGACAGACCAGTTCTACCCAACTTGTTTATCTAAGGCACGCTCTTTGTAACTGCCCATAGTAGTATGGTCATTAGATATTACCCTCCCTTCCTGGTAGGGCAGTTGCCGCTGGCTGGGGACAGGCAGAAAGAGATCTGCTTTGGTTTCTGCTGTGCAGTTGCTCACTGTGACATACTTTGAGTGCTATGGGCCAATGTCACTGGAAACTCACCACCCCAGCAGTTCTCTCTATGCACCTCTTGTTTCCAGAAGTTTCCCCTAGTGCTAGAACCTTTTCTTCAGGCAAGATCTTCACCTTCTTTTTTTTTTTCAGTCACCAAAACTCCATTTTTCTAATGTAAATACCCTTTCTGTGGAATCACAATGCACAAATTACTGTTTCTGGCTCATGTCTCTATTAACTGGAGAATTCCAGATGTGCCACTTCTATTTAGTCCAGGTATTGTAAAAGTTTACAAGCAATCTGTTTTGGTTGCAGCTGGCAAGTAGCAGGAATCTGCTTGAGGCCTCGAAAGTTCTGATATCCACCTCCCACCGTGTATCCAATTATCTACCACCTCTTCACATGCAGAATTGGAGATATTTTTTTTCTTTACAACAGCTGTGCAACCCACATGCTCTTTAACTCTACTATTTAACTTGGGTGACAAGTATCATGAGAGTAGCATTGCCTACACTTTAGTCCCAAGAGAACTGAGCTTTCTGGACCAATTCAAGTCAGCTACCCAAGGTAATTACACCTTACCTGGTGTGGGTCACTTTGGTCACCACTTGAGATCTCTCTCAACTGGTAAAACCCAAGCCCCTAATAATTGTATAACATTTCAAAGGTAACCTCCATCTCTGAACATAGATTTTGTTTACTGTTTGTTTCCTGTGTTTTTTTTTGTTGTTTTTTTTTTTTTCTCAAGATTCAAACATTTGCCTTTTATTGCTTCCTACTACAGACAGCATCACAGTTGATGAACTGTAGCTTAAGATTGGAGTCTTCTGTTGAATTTTTAGCAATACCACACACTTATTGTGGGGCTCCTTCTGCCTCTCTGCAACTCAGTTCCACATTTCCCAGACCAGTGTTAATATACTTTTCTGTTGAAGGAATGCAGTATACATACTTTATACAGTAAATTATAAAGGATGAAAAACATGAGAAAAACATAGTTTGGAGCTTGCTTATAAACTTCATTAAAATATTCTGAAGGAATATTTAGTGTATTTTAATATCATCCTTTTATTGAACTAATTGAAAATAATGTTAGCAAGTAAACATGTTTAGAAGTACATACTTTCTTCAGGGAGGTCTAATAAAGCAGCTTGTTATGCTCAGATCCTCTCTTCCAGCTCCCCTGGTATCTCTGTATCTTCACTGAGCTCCAAATACCATCTGCTGCTGCTTATGTGCCTCATCACTGAAATGTAAACTGAAAATCCTGCACATTGGCACAAGTGTACACTGAAGACACATCTTCCTTTATTGGTGAAAAACAAAACAAAAACCACATTACAGTAACAGCTACATGATGTACAATATTCATGGTGGCCCATTATGCCCTAGAAATTCTTTTTTTTTTTTTTAAGCTTAGAAACACATTAAATGCAGCAATCATTTTTTGTATTGGCTAATTGGCTCTTGCAGCACCAACAAACTGGGTAGAATAATTCTTAACAGGGTAAAATCAGTGTAATGAACACATTAACATTGTTTTTCCTAAAGATTAAATCCAATTTCTCTTGTGAGCAGTCAGCCTGCTTAATCTGTTGAAAGTTTCTGCACTTACAAAGTATTGAGAACCTTCTCCATGCAGCAAACCAGAAGGCCAAGTAAATTATCTCTTCTGGGCTCCAGGCACTATGCTCTAAAACTTCAAGATTCATGAAGCACAAAATGCACATAATGCAATTTGATGTTGAACTGATTCTAAGGGGAAGATTTCAGTTAGTTCTCCAAACATCTATACTGCTGTTAAGTGTTCCATATTTGGTTAAAACTATATACTAGAAATCTTCCCATACTTGGAAAATAGTAACTTGGAAACTGACTGTGCTGTAAATTAGCACTGTGTAATTGAGACTTAAAGACAATTTTGTGCTAGGGAAAGGTTATTGTGTCAATGACAATTTGGGCTGGCTAGAATGGGATGTATAGTCCAGGACTGAGCTGGATTACTTCTGTTGTCCCTCATGTGTTTGGTTGGCTCACCATGTGTCAAAGAAGGCTATTTACTTGTTGCTGACATAGAATAATGAAAATGAAGTTTACAAAATCATCATAAAAAAATATAAAATACTGAAAACTAAATACAAGCGAAGGTGTGGAGGGTTCTTTTATACACCTCTTTTTATTTTTCAGTTCTTCTAGCTTATTAACCTTAGGCTTTTCTCTGTATTTTTAAATGAGATATATTTATTTCTTTCCTTGTTGTATCTAACATGTTTTGGTATCATAAAACTCCAGATACAGAAGTGGGATGGAAAAGCAGGCAAAGTGAAGACTGACTACGCAGAATTTGCCCTCTAACACTCTAGGACTCTGTGAATTTTGTCTGGATGAGAAATGTGAGCACTGTATAAGTTGGTCAGGACAGAAAACTGATTTTAAGTTACTTTTTTGCTTGTTCTTCCTTAAAAATATCTTAACCCAGTTTCATGAAATTCTTCCTAAAACTTTTAGCTTTGGTTACACTGCATTTAGTGGATTGGATTTGGGATAGTGTATACTCATACCTAAAGGAATGTTACAATGATAAAGTAATGCCAAGTCATCTTATTTTATTATCTATATCTTAATGTGAAATCAGCACTATAATTAGGTAATTTGAAAACGTAATAGAACTTTGTCCTTGAATTATTACAGATAGATTGCAATGACAGCTCTGAGCCAAGAGATGAAATAGAGAAAGGATAGTGTAAACTGCTTGGAGTCACCATATAATAGCAATTTTCCGTGTTCTTGTAATAGATACTGTCTAATAATTACACATTGCCTAGGGAGAATTCATCAGAGTAGTATAACAAATAATCAAACACATTATCATGATAAGTGCATGAATTAAGTTAGAATCTCAAAAAGTACAGAAGTTCAGTAATTCTTCTAGGAAACTCAATCTACATTAGCAATTTCACCAAAATGAGGGCATGTATTGAGTCCCTTATTGCAGAATAATGGAATTGTCTTTAATAAAAAATAGAGGTTTGATTGTTGAGTGAGATGGTAGATTTTCATTGTTTTGGCTGTAATAAAGACAGATGCAGGACATTATGTATTTAAAATGAACATTTTTACTCACTAAAGCAATATACATTATATACAACATGCAGTGCCAGACTGATAGATTGCTGGGAAGACAGAAGGAATGTCAGTTTGCATTAAAACAACAGCATTAGTTCAAATGGCCCTACCAGTGTAAATGAGATAATAATTCTGGCTCTCAATCTGCTATATTTGAGCCAATATAGTCCATTTTTTCTGTTAACACAATTTCTACTAAAGTCAATGGGTCAAATTCTGCTCTTAAGCACACTTAGACAACACCATTTATTTCAGTGTAACAATAAAGATAGAAGTGGTGGCAGAATGTAGCCCTCTGGTGTGGTGGTTTATTTTTTTTTTAAATATTTATTTATTTATCTATCTATTTATACAGTGACTTTCCTGCCATTTGCAGTCCAGACAGACTGACATGTAAATTTAGACCTATGGCCACTGCAGTCGTACATTGCTCCATTTTCCTTTTGATCAATTAAGAAACAAAAAACCCTGAAAACTAATTCTTAAATTTGCTGTATCATTATAATTTTTTAT
Organism: Odontophorus gujanensis; assembly: GCA_013399175.1. NCBI lineage: Eukaryota > Metazoa > Chordata > Aves > Galliformes > Odontophoridae > Odontophorus > Odontophorus gujanensis. The sequence goes on from VXAB01000187.1 coordinate 158,926, forward strand.
TTCCTTCAGTATAATGAATGCTGAATTGTGTAATTATCTTTAGAAGAGGCATTAAATAAAGCTCACAATTTGAAATATTGAACAAAGTATAGATTTGTGAATAAAATGTAGATTTTGTAAAGAATTATTCTATCTCCCTCAGAATCTTATGAAAATTCTGCTTGTCCTTTGGGAGGATATATTATTATGTATTTCAAATTTCTTATCCAATAAAAAAAGACATTGCCTTCATAAAACGTTAAATTGATGAGTCTTAAATTGCAAATAATAAGTTAAAAAACTTGCCATGTAAATGAAAATCAGTACACTTACACATCCAGTGAACTTGTACTACTAATAGCTGGCTAGATTATAGAATGGAATAGGTGACATGAAAATATAATTAAAGTTATGAAGGTTATAAAATATACACAGTTGGTTTCTCCTATCAGAATTTACAGATGGCTTTCTTTTTTTTTTTTTTGTTAAATAAAACCTTAATTGTTAAGAATGGTACTTCTTAAGTAGTATTTATTTGAAGAATGAAGTGAATAACGAAAGGGAAGAAAGACAGTTTTGTGTTTGTTGTACAGACATCTGAGTTACTCCTCCTGGATCACAATCCTGGATATACAACCATCTCATCTAGAGAAATCCTGAACTAATTAATTTGATAATCACACCGTAAGTAACTCATGTATGCCTTGAATTAGAAATAAATTAGGTTACACAGGATAGGTGTTATCTAGGAAGCACAGGTAATACTGAGTTTTTCAAAAGTATCTTGGTGGCTAGTTTCATTAGGAGCCAAAATATTGCTAAAACATGATTCTGAGAACTCAAGTCCCATTACATTTAATTGATACGTAGGCTAATATGCACTGCTAGTGCTTTCCTGGAAATATCAATGTTCTAACCCAGATCAATTTCCCCAGAGGAAATGTGGTAGGATCTGTAAAGTGACACATATTAAGTCAGCACCAGTACATTAAATGACCCTCTGAGTGGAACAAGCTATATTGCTTGAACATCTGATATGTTTGTCGAGCAGTTAACGCTACTGATGTAGCATGTCAGTCAAACGTAATCACCCTTTACACCCTGTACTAGCTTAACAGTATCAATAGAACCCAAGGAAAAGGATCTGCCCTTAGTGCTTGAATAAACTCCGAAATTTGACTCTGAAGCCATGTAGATGCCTTTGGACAAGTCCTATTATTATTACTATTATTATTATTTCTGAAAAACTTCTTTGTAAATACTCTCTGTTCTAAGCTATGACTGGATTTTTTAAATAATCCTCTCTGGACCTAAGAATTGTGTCTTCTAGATGCAACACATGGAGTGAGGATGTTGTGGTCCAGATGACTTCATATCCCCAGGGCTAGTCTAGGAGTTCAAACCCTCTTAAATAGGCATTGAGCTGGAACATGTCTTCCATTTTATTTTGTTTTATGATTCTTGGGTAGAAGGCAGGAAGCATCCTACCAGGGCAAGAACATGTTAATTCCTAAGTTTTCTCCTATGCTTCCACTCAGAGGTCTATGTTAGATAAAATTCCTTGAGGAGCTGAAATTTGCAGTGCATGCAGTATGAAGATATCAGATTTATCCTAGAACTACTGTCACAATTTGATTGTTAGGGGTCCACAGAGACAGAGAAGAGATAATTAACTTTGGTGCTTGACTGTCTGTTTCGACTAGATATTATTTTACCAATTTACATGACAGTCTTAAAGGACAGAAAGTTTTTTAAGAAAAACAAAAATCTATGGAATGGACAAAAAGGTCTTGGCATCCTGTAATGTAGTAATGCCATAAAACTTTGATTGTATAGTGCTTTGAAGTCCTCGGAGAAAAGTGCAGTAAACCTGTAATTTTATGTTATGAAACATACAGATAGTTCCTCCTCCAAATTTCCTTCTGTCTGTGATTTAGTTTCAGTTCTCTCTAACACAATTGCCTGATTTTGTCACTGCTTAGTACAGTGAAACTGCAGATTTTATCTAGGCAGTTATCAGGCAGTAAACTTCTTTAGATAACACAGAATATATTTTTATATTTTTAGTTTTGTTGATCTCCGTGGGAATACTATTCAGCCTCTCTGTAACTGGCTTTGAACTCCTGCCACATTTTCATGCATATTCTACTAGCTTACGGATGTGCCTGTTTTTATTTTGACTGCCAATTTCTGAGATGTAGAAAGGTGCTGATTTCTCTGCTACTAGCATGTTAGAGGATTTAATTCTGCACCATGGCCAAGATACTGGAATGGCAGCAGTGCTGTACTCTGATTACCCAAATGGAATGTTTACACTACTTGGTTTTAAAAATGATTGTCTCATGTGCTTCTGAGTGAACTAAATCCCCTTTTCCTTTTTTTTTTTTTTTTTTTTTTTAATACTATATTTCATGCATTCTTGAAGCAGCAGGAGGAAAAGTTCTTCTTTAGAATTGTCTAAAGTACTTTGGAAGCTTGGTCCTTGTGCTATACAGTTGCACATAGGTCCTTATTCTACTCTAAACCGAGTGATTAGAGGTCTTCATACTAAGATATTCTTTCACACAAATGATGCAGTCTGACATCACATGGCTGCCCTTAACTCTCCTTCTGCAAGCTCTGTGTCCAGGTGTACGAGCAGTGTGCTCAGGATCCCGTGCTCAGCATTGCAGTGCATGCACAGCCACCAGGGAACAGCCAGGGAACTCTGGCTACACCAGCTGCTGCCACCCTCCCACATCCATCTTACAGTGTTCATTTTAGCTGGGCTTTTCAGCTGGGGAAAATTTGGCTGCATATTTCCTGTAAGTGATGGGGCACAATGTGTATTTTACTTGATTTATTATACAGTTTCACCTTCCTCTTGTTCTCTTGTTGCTGAGTTGCAGGTAAATAAGATGATCGCAATTACTGAAAGCCCTGTGGTTTGTGCAGCGTTAGATTTTTCTATAATGAGCCATCATTATGATTTGGGAGAAGCTTGTTTTGCTTGAATGGTTTATCAGAGGTTTGGTGTCTGTTAATTGTTTCTTGCTTTTTTTTTTTTTATTATTTTTTTTTCTTAATTTTTATTCTCTGACTGTTCTGTTTGGATTCCAAGAGAAATACACAGTTTGTTTATCTAATATTTTAATTAAGCTACTCTGCATTGTTATTCAAGCATATCACTGTTGGTATTAAATAATAGAAACATATTACCAGCTTCAGGACAAAAGTCAGGGACACATTTCGAAGGAAGCTAGGCAGCGTTGTTGATGAAAATTTGTTGATGCACTGCAAATATACAGCTGTTATGGGAGGCAGAATTATTTCCCATATGGATGGTGAGGCTGTGGGTTGTCCCCTATATGTAACACTCTGTGTTTCGGTTCCTTCAATGGAGTGTTGGGGTATGGTCCTGCAGATATCAGATGATGTGCCTCTTGCTCTCCTGGGGATTAATGAGTTTCCTCCATAGACTGAGCTTTGTATATCAATTGGATGTGCCCTGAACCGGACAGGGAATTGGGGTTGTGAGAGGTCACCGACACTGTAGGGGAGCACTCCTGAGGCACTGGGCATGTGTGTTCACTGCCACAAAGTGAGGTGGCCTATTAGACACTGCTAAGCTCAGTGGCTGCAGTCAGTGTGCTTGCTTGTTTGTGGTCAGAATGGTTTCATAAGTCACTATGCAGTTGTTTGTAGGCGCAGTTCAGTTTCAACAGCAGGAATAAAGCACAACCCACAGGACAATCCATAGACCTGTGCTGCAAACTGGTTCACTTCAAGAGACATGGGCTCTGAAGAAATGTTTCAGAGTGCTTATTTGGAACTCCTATCAGCTTGAATTTCAACTTCAGTTCTTTGTGGAACAGGCTACCCAGTGCGGTAATTGTGGCCCTAAGCTGTTGAAGTTCAAGAAGCATATGCACAATTCTCTCAGACATAAGGTTTGAATTTTGGATGGTCTTGTATGGAGTCAGGAGTTGGACTCAGTGATCCCTGTAAGTCCCTTCCAACTTTGAATATCAATTGATATTGTGGTTCTATGATTCTGTGGATTCAGTTCCCAGATGTCTCATTTCTGCTAATCACTGGTTTGAGGAGCTTCATGAGAATTGCTGGCTCACTTCCTAATCAAAATATCTCTCACCTTCCCTCCCTTTGTATTGTATCTTTTGCTTCCTTGTTGTGTTTCCCAAGGTCTATATAGCACCCTTATCATCACGCAGTAATCAAGTTACATAATAGCTGAAGCTGACTACTAGAAAATGTCACCTTTGTAACTGATGAATCCTTAATTCTGACCTTTCCGTCAAGTTTGCTGGCTGCAGTCAATCACTCCAGCTGTTAGGATGAAAGCACTTAGTGGCCCCCAGGTCCATATTACTGCCTTATGAGTTAAGAATCTTGATAGTTCTGCCAGGACATTTCATCGCTGTGAATTTGAATTTAGTGACTAACTTCTGTTTGTATACTAGTGACTTAAATATCTTTGAATTTCTTGTTTATTTACAGTTATTTCATCATCTATTGATCTGTCCAAGTGATGTCTGGTGAACTCACTACTGTGAGGGTGGAGCAAGTGAACAGTGCTCTTTGAATGTTTGGAGATGGATTAGTGTTTGAAAAGAATTCCTGACTTATTCTACTTGACTCACACACTTCACAGCAAGCTAACAACAGAAAGGTTTCTTGTAGCACAGGTGTTGCACTGTTAAAAAGGATTTCAAGACACTGTAGCTGTGAGTAGAGGATCAAGGCATCCAAATTACTGATCTAAAGAGTGAGTTAGGAATGCCTGTTACTTCATCATGATGTGTACTTTTATTTTCTTAACAGAGCAAAATACTTCTGAAATAGATGAGATTCCTTAAAATATCAGGCAGGGCTGACTGAATTTTACTAATTTTGAGTACAGTACTTTTTCCTTGAATAATTCAGTGTGACATGTAGCTGTCAGATATGCAACCCAAATTCCAAAACTAGTTCATATCTGAATGATAATGCTCAGTATGTCACTGGTGGTTTTGCATTTTTAAAACACTGTCTCCTAGTAGTGAGGTGGATTAAAAAACACATTCTTGATACACTCAGAAAAGGAAACAGGAGACTGAAGTTCTGGATAATATATGAACGTTCATAGTTATAAAAGAGAACTGAGTCTATATGCACCATTACTGTTTTCCTTCCATTTAAGACAGTTAAATTAAATAAAGAAAGTGTTCAAGATGCACAGTGCGCAATGATCATGATTTTGTCTGCATTTGTCAAAAAAAAAAAAGCCTGCTTCAGAGAAAACTTTCAGCACAAAATTATCCATAACTATCTATTTCTAGTATGTATAAATTAGTACCACTTCAAAACATGTGAGAGCAATGCACAGTGCCCTTGGGAGAAGAGACTGCAGAGTTAGGCACGGGTTGAGGAGATTCTCCACAGTTCTAAGGGCTGTGTGGGTTCTCTCAGTGGAGCATGCACAGTCCTCCTCTCTGCAACCTCAATGCCCCATTCCTGGGCAGGCAGACATGTGGGGAAGTAGTCACAGAAGAGCAGAGAGGTATCTGGAAATGAGAGATACCATACTTCCCCAGGCAACTGTTTTATTCTGTATGTTAGCACTACTCTGTGGTTGAGCTTTCCTGAAGTGCCTTCATTTGATTTCTTAAGACTTCGACCACTTGCAGCTTGAGGGCAGGCTGTACTTCTGAGTGCCTGGCAATGTGGTCAGATGTGGGTGTTTGTGGCATGTGCACACAAGTCTTGTAGCTGGAGTGAATTCAGTCCAGCTCATGCCTGCTGCATCCCGCTTGCCTGTGCACAGGCACAATGTGTTACCTTGGGGAGCCTGGCTGAAGAGTGTCATTGTTTTCGTGATTCTTTTTATTTGTATTCCACATCATAACATCATGTAGTGCATTGGGAATTAAAAAGTTAATGTTCCAGTTCTGTGGATCATTGATAGTTTTGGGTATACCTGTCTCAGAAGGGAAGAAGAACTATGTACCCCAGAGGACTTTGAGTTGCTTTCTGTTTTTCCATCTTCCTCTCAGATGGAAAAATAAAACTCTTCATGTGTCACGAGACAAAGGCTTGTTTCTCTTTCAGGTCATCCCAGCAGCAGGTACCCCCTAGCCCTCTTGCATTCAGGGTTAGCATATGGCCTTCGGTTTTCGGACACTTTCTCTTTCATTTTATTAATTAGCTTCAATTCCAATTATATTGTATTATATTTTGTTACTTTGCATTCCAATATCTTATTTTGGTAAATTAGCTTTCCTGCTCAGATTTTTGCAGCTCTTTTATTTTTAGGCACATCTCCCTTTTCCCTTTTCCCCTTTCCCTTTCCCAGGGCGTGTGCCCGTGGGTCCCCCCGCCCCATTCATTATGGAACCAAGCTGAACCAGCCCATAAACCACTGACATAATACCAGGGGTCTGTGCTGTCCCTTTTGGATCAAGAAATCTAGACAAGCAAGATTTCCTGGTCCAATGTGGTAGTCTAATTTTGTTTTCATCAGGATAAATTTATACTCTGTCTGGAGAAAAGTTTGTTCTGAATCACAGAGTAAGCCAACTCATGAGTTTGTAGGGCTTTTGAAGAAAAACTAAATTGTAATAAAACAATCATAAATAGCTTAATAACTGAGCTCTATGGCTAAATTGCATTTTCTGCAATATCAATTTGTTGCTACAAGAAATAAAGCAAGAAGAAAATAATAGCAAATCATACTGACATGGTAACTAGCTCAGAGTACAAGGATGAAAAAGCACATAATTATTGTTTCTTACTACTTCTCTTAATCTCTCATGAAGCTCATTTGTATGACCTCTAGCCACTTTTATTTGATAATATGCTGTGTAGTATTCTTGAGCAGAAAGTAAGTCAGTTAATCTTTCTGTCAGAGAACTATTTTTACAATTCACACAGTAGCTGGAATTAAAAACTGGTGAAACTACAGATGAGATGTTCTGCAGTGAGTAGACATTAATTTTACCCATGCTGGTGCTTCAGAATTGACCATCTGGTTCAGTAAATATCAAAATTAATTTACATGTTGACCAACTATCAGCAGTTTCCATTACACTAAACACCTGTTATCACTTACAGCCATTTTTACTGAATATGATGCATTAACTGTATGTTACTGGTGCTAAGGATGCATACAAGAATATGTAATCTATTTATATGGTTAATATGTTGCTTAAACAATCTATTGAATTTGCTGAAAAGCTTGTCCAAGAAACAACTGTATTTAGGGATATTACCAGAGATAATTCTTAATTAAACATTACCAATTACTACATCTAAATATACTGTCCTGTGTGTTGTTACAGGTTGTGAGTGAGAAATATTACATGTTGTATTCCAGTGGCTCTTCCAGTTTGTTTCAGACTTTCATCCAATTATTAAAAGGAATAACGTTTTGATATTATCATAGTCTTACTACGTGCAGGTAAAAAAAGATCCAAGGAAATCTAGTAAAGCTTGCCCAAAAATGTTCCCAAGTGATTCCTGTAGTAGTCTGTTATCTGGACAGTAAGCTTTTAGTCTTTCAAGATGTATTAGTTCCTAATGATTTGTGGTTTTAAATTACTATTGCATAGTTATCCATGAAGAAAAAATTCTTCTGGTGTCAGGCAAAAATGTTTCAGGTGACAAGAAACTTGATTTATACTTTGTTGTCTGTTTTATGTAGTAAACAGATGATCAGACAATTTCCTGAAAAATTTGCAGGTATTATGGACAGAACTTTCTGGAAGGTGGGGTGGCCTGTACACTGCTTCTGACTCCTTTGTTAGCTAGCTGCATAGCCACAAATGAAATATTTTGTGTAGTCCAGATGTGACACAATTGATTTCCTTCTCTGCTTTGTTTCAAATGGGGAAATCGACAAGCCTTTTGTCTAAGGCCCAGATAGACTTCAGCATAAAAGTGAAGGACAGAAAAATTATCAATTGAGAGACGAGGCCTACATTTGTCTGCTATCTGTATATATATGTATTTTAATCTTACTGTCTCTTTTACTGATCTTTTGGTTTTAGAGCAATATGGATTATCTTTCACTTCAGTCCTTTTAGTCTTACTTCAGTATCTATGAAAAGTTTCCTGTGACCATTCAAGTTCAAGATGATGTTAGTTTTGTTAGGATTTCACGTGTCTTGTAGTCTTGCCTGGATCAGTATAACAGAATCAAAAGTGCATAGTTAAATGAGCTATAAGCTATCATTCCACAACTGTTCTACAGGTAATCTTCACAATTTACCATTTTAAGAATATTAATACTTTCTAGAAGGGTATGCAAATGTTGTCTGCAAAACTAAAAGGTAGTCTCAGTTCTCTTCAGTATACCTTCATCTATTTTTGCATGCTTCTGCTTAACTTCCTGTTAATATTAAAGATAATTCATAACTTTTAATTTAGTAATCATACCTATAAAGTGGTCAAGGAAGAGAAACTCTATAGGCTGAGGATGAAATTCAGGCTATTACCAGCCATATTTGGAGTATTCTATGTAGCTCATTGCAGAAGTACTTATATTTATAGAAAATGCAACAGATACAAAGAGCACAATAACAGTATTCCATAAATAATTTCTTAGTTACAACACACTGTTTTCCAACATAGTCACCACCATTAGCTTGGCATTTTTTACCAGTGATGAAAAAAGTCTGTTGGCCATGCTTGTAAAAATCTGCACCACTGGAGGTGACCCACTGTCACTGTCACCACTGCTGAAATGTACCACCCACCACCTCACTGTGCTCACATCCTCTGTTTGGTGTCCATAAACACTCAGTAAGTGTCGGTGAATGTCAGTAGGCACCACTTTCTGCATGGAAGAATTCAGTTCCACACCTTTACTTCATACAGACTTCCATGTCAGATGCCATTTTGTCAGACTGCCCCTCTGCTGCCATCTGTCACATGGCAACAAAATGTAATGGAGTATTGGTGGGAAGGTTCAACCTCTACTACCATCCCACCAACAGTCATCTCTGATGTTGTGGGCTGACATAATATAATATATAATATATAAAAGGCATTACTTTTGGAGCAGCCATCATAAAAGTTTCCAGTTTAAAGGTAGTTGCCTTAATGATGTTATAGTATGGAACTTTTAATCACCACTACCCTTAGAAGTATTAAATGATCTTAAAATAGCTTAGCTCACAGTAAAATGAACAAACAACACCTAAGGCAGTTACATTATATGAAAGATTCCCTTGAAGTTTACGATTTCATCCAGAAAAAAGCGTTGAGTGACTTGAACAAATGCAATATGGACATTCTTCAAGCGATTGTCCGTGAGTATCTTTAGTGTATTTCAAATGTATTAAGCAGGAATATATTTAGAAAGAAAATACAGTAAAAAAGTAGATCAAGCATGAACAGAAAGAGTCAAATAAAACTTTCCAATTAGTCATACAGTCAATTAGTCAGTTCCATCGTCCTTTCTCATGGGTATTGTAGAATGACAGGTGAAAACAGAGGCTCCTGATTTTTAAGTTGCTCATGTGTGATGCTTCTGTCACCCTAGACATTCACGAAATACTGTTTAGAAATTGTACTAAGAAATAAAACTTAATGTTGCTCATGTCAGACTCGTACAACATTCAGAGTTTAAGGTATTAAAAAGAAATAGTGCCTACTATATACTACTTAGATCACAGGAGAACATAGATCGGAAGGAATATCTAAAGGTTACCTACTTCAGCCTCAGTGCTGTTAACATGGCTAGACCTCAGATAAGATTGTGAAATTATATTAAAAAGTAAAAAGGGAATTTCAGAAACTGACACTTAAAATTTTTGTAACAAAAATAATCGAGTATATTTTGCAATAAACCACAGATATATTTTTATTCCAAATCAATGTAAAATGTCAAATATATTTTTAAGTTTCTTACTGTAAGAAAAATGGGTTTTTATTAGTCAATTTTAAGAGATTCTTCTGTTAACAGGACAAAGCAGTTCAGGAGCATGACCTTAGTTCTTTTGGAAGATGAGTTTGGCAATTATTCTTGTCAACACTGTCAAAAAACAGGAGTATGGGAAAAGCATTACTGACACAGCTATAATTTATCATTCATTCTGATCTGTGAAGAGAGAGGAAAAAGCATCTCCTAGATGTGATCCAGGTAGTACATGGCTGTAATCCCATTATAAAGATACACCTCTCCCTGTCTTTAGAAGGAGACACGGTGACTCACCACTAAATCTAAATGGCTCTGTCATGGATCTGCCCAAATGTAAAATGGATCTGAAGAGCTGTACCCTGAAAGTGCCCTTTACTTTCTCATAAGCTTTAAAAGGAGCCTAAGAGGACCAGTACAGATATAAATGTCTACAATTGGTTGTAATAAACAAATCCCAGAAATGAAGCAGTGATGACAACCAGTTGAGGAATAGAAATTATTACTACATAGTAATGACATTTTTCTGAGATATTATTGACCACTGTCACAGTGCTGCCAACAAGCTTTGACCACAAAATCCATTGTTTTTGTATATAAAAGATTATGCGCACAAAGCGAACAATTTACAAGCTATCCTGAAGAAGACTACCATAGGTGAAATAACTTTTTCTTCTTTTTTTTTGTGCATNCCTTAATTTTTTCTTTTTCTGTTAAAAGTAAAGGCCAGTGAGACTGGTTTTCACTTAATTTTCTCTTTTGGAGACACTGCACATTTCACTGGCCATACTGACTCTTGCTGAAGCAGACTACAGGTAAATAAAACAAACAGCTGTTTCTACTGGCACTTTGGATTGATTTGAGAGTAAGATGTTTGCCCTAGGGGAGAGAGGCATTGCATCTGCAGAGAGCTGAACTAATGTTTTTTATTTAATAATTTATTCAGCTCACGAATTTCCTTGTAACAGTACACCCTGTGGAAGATCACTGAGCGCAGAGATTGAACTTAGGACCCTGAGTGTGAAAACGTGAACATCTATTGCCAAAAGACACATCTTTGTCTAACAAAGCAACAAGAACTTTATAAACCATGTGGCCTGTCCACTCCAGAAAGTGCTGTTTCAGTCAGTCACTGTTGAATGAGCTGATTGTCACCCAGCCAAATTCAGTCTTTATTAAGAAATTCGTTAAATTTATTAAATTCTTCAAAGCCTGTTTAGATGTCCCATATTATCAAAGCACTGATAATAGAACACATTCAACAGAAGAAAGGGGCATAAGGAAGAACAAGTTTTTCCCTATCAGTTTTCTATTTGTTTCCTGCTGTAGTTTTAGGGTCAGAGCAGTAGACCAGGAACAGTTTTTTGAAGCCCTGTCTGTGCCTGCACTGTTGTGGCTAGGATCAAAACTGAATTCTTCTACAGTTAACCCAAAAGAACAGAACAGCTTTGAGTATTAATCAGGTTTGAGTAGAAGGAAGGGTTTCTCCTTCCCTCTTGTGACTGGACAAAGCTTTGAGCCACCTTTTTCACAAGCTACCAGGATTTTCAAGAAATTCTTAACAGTGGCAAGAGAAAACACACCAAGCCAAGCTGAAGACCCACATGGCTCAGTCTCCTGTACTCAGGAGGGGGGAGTAGCAAGCATCTGAGGAAGGGACATGAGGATGAGGATAAAAAGTAGTGCTTCTCTTCCCATCAGGAACTTGCAGGTTTGGCAGACTTCCCAGCCAAGGCACTACCCGCAGGATGTATCCATTCAGATTGATCAAAGTTCGGTCAGAAGTTAACTAGGGCTTTTGGCTACTTGTGCTGACATCAGCAGGGCAGCAGAGATTTCTGGGAAGCGCGGTGAGGTGGTTTTATGTAGTTCTATAATTACTGTGCAGAAGTGCTGTTTGCTTGCTCTGACCTGTGTAAGCAAGGTTATGCCACGAGGGCAGGGTTAGCTCTGTATGCTGTCCACAGATGGAGAGGGATTTTCTTGAGGATGTTAGCTATAAAGTATCATTTCTACAATTATTTCAGAGGACTACTCTTACCCTGGAAACATCTGCAATCGTTATGCTATGAACATTCATGGAGGTACTGTTGAGGGTTTTCCAGCCCAGCCACACATGTCGAGCAACTCTGTTTCTGCCGTCTCACTGGAGGAACAGTAACTCTGCTTCCAGTGGGACAGACAGTGTTTATAAGCGTCACAGTTTCTAAGAACATTCCCTCCAGTCACACTCATTTGTTTAAACTGTTCACAGAAGATAAACTCAGAAGGGCCTCGAGTGCAGATAGAAGATTATTAATTCACATTTTTAGCACACACTCTGCCTGCCTCCCTGACTGAACAAAGTGTAACAGCCTCAGTGGCACAGAGAATAAAAGTACAATAAATGCCAACACATTGCTACATTGATAAGAGGCAGCCACCACCCCCAAGTACTGGTGCTGAGCAGAGCTGGGAGTTCTGCTCTAAAACACTGGTCACTAGAAACTGCTGGCGGTGCTGTGTATGAATCAACAAAATAGCTGTCAATGCCTTCAGTGCATCACAGTAAAAGGAGCTTCTTTCCCCCTCTCCTCCTGGCTGCAGCATTGCAGGAATATATATAATTTAGCTCACCGAATGAACTGTTTGTTATCTCAGAGATTTAATGCTAGGTTAATTATTATATGGACAGCACCAAACAATTATACTGTATCTACTTGGATTTTAGTTCAGTCTGGAAGCTTGACTAAATGATCTTTATCAAGGAGGGTAGGGAGAGAAAGCTGCGATTTTTCAAAGGTGAAGAAGTGATTTAGTAATGCAGATGCTAGTAAGTTTGTTTGTTTTGTGCTGCTAGATAAGATAGGACTAGTATCAAAAAAGCGTTTAGGTATGAGTATTGTTTTCTCCCACTGAAGTATTCTACGTGCCACAAGTTCAATTGCAGCATGTGAAGACAATCAAGTAAATCCTGAGAGGACCAAGAAACTCAGCATGCAGTTCACGAGGTCATGTTGGGTACATGAAATCTTGGGAACATTTCTCTGGGGAGACCTAATTTGCTAGAACCTGTGTAACAAAAACTCTTCTGTAACACAAAAGAGTTGGAGAGAGAAAAGCATAGGAACATCCTCTCTCCTCATGGTCTGTGTCAGGTGTTGCAGCCGAACTAAGGAGTTGAAGCACTCCAGTGCATAGTTTGAAGTAGCAACTGTGAACAATGCCTTCTCCCTAGGACAAGAGACCTCTCACCTGGAGCTATATTATTCCCTCCAGAAAAGAATATATTAAGGATCATGGCCTATGTTTTCTCCTATTGGAGAGCTGCTTTCATTATGGATCCTGCTCCTGTGAACTTTCCTGGTGCTTCACAGAATCACAGAATTGTAGGGGTTGGAAGGGATCTCTAGAGATCATGGAGTCCAACCCCCTGCCAAAGCAGCTCCCTAGCCCAGGTTGCACAGGTAGGCGTCCAGGTGGGTCTTGAATGTCTCCAGAGAAGGAGACTCCACCACCTCTCTGGGCAGCCTGTGCCAGTGCTCCATCACTGCACTGTGCTTCCTGAACTTTCCTTTGTCTAAAGCAAAGATTTTTGTTTGAGTATGACAAATTCTTTTTAATTTTATGTACTTGCTCAGTTGCTACCTTTGGTGTCAGTAAGGTTCAGAAAAGTCAATTATTATTATAGATTTATTTACAGTAAGCTAACAACTTAGAAACACCACCACTGGAACTAGGATCCCCTTCTTGACTCACTCTGAGCAATTACTGCTGAAGAATTTTGTGAAACAAACCATAAAGTGCTTCAGAAATTCTGGGAGACCCTGAGGCAGAGAAATAGCTCTAGAAAATGCATTTAACTGAGAAAATATAAAATGGCTTAGATGGCTTAGTAGAAAATGTCCTGAGTTTCAGTTTTGGAAATGTGTTAGTTCAGAGGTGTGGTAATAAATATTAATTTTATTTTGACACTTGAAAGAGATATGAATGCTGGGTATGTGCAGTGCAAAATGATTAAAAATTATTGTGGTGTATGAAATTTATGTTTTAGCTAGTGTGATTACATCCTTCTAAAAATGTGCAAGGCTGTAATCTTTCAAAATTGTTTTTGCAGTAGAGAGATTAAAATTCAGTGAAGCACTTCATATATTTTTAAACAATCATGATGATTTGGAAGTGACTCAACATACTATTTTAAACATAAGTCATAACGATCCATGCTCAGATTTTGTTTCCAATAAAAATAACCATGTTCAACAGTCACAGACATCATACTGTACATCAATCTGCGAATGTACTGAGGGAATGGTGGTGGGAAATCATCATACAGATATGATCCTGTGTTGGTATTAACTACAGTCTCCAGTTAAAGGTTTTTTCACATGACAGTGCACAAGATGATGAAGGCAAACAGGTAACTCCTCAGAGGTCACAGAAAAAAAGTTTTCTTATACCACGAGCCACCATGCAGGTGACCGACACTAATTGCCTCTTTTTATAGTAGGCATAGCAGAAAGACTGTATCTGTTTCCACTTGAGATCAATCCTTTATTTCAGAATGCAGGATGGTTTTCCTTCCACCCTTTCTGCCTTCCTTGCCCCCTGCTCTTATACTAAGTGCCTGCCTTGGAATTTCCCTTGTATGGCTGCAGTGTCTGGACGATTTGCTCTAGGCTGGGATTAGACAGCAGCCAAAAGTCTGTGTGGTCACAGTTCTGCTGCATTTACTTTACAGATAAGGATCTTACACTGGGGTTAGTATGCTGAGGGTAAAATTAGAATCAGAGTACAATGAGAATAAAATTGATGTGCTTCTAAATGGAATACAAAAAAGAAAATTAAATGGATACTCAAATCTTTAAAATTGCGTAGCTCCTTCTTATTTACTAGTTTGAGTTAGTTTGTGCGCTCATATTCAGTGGTCCCTCCATGTTATTTCTGGATTTTTGTCTATTGAAGGTTATGGAGTTTCTCTATTATTTTCTGAAAAATGGTCTTCCCTTGTCTCAGATGGATGGAAAAGAGAAATGAAAATCTTGAAGTATGCTTTTGTCTTCTGGCAAGACTTCTTTTGTACTCGGAATTGACTTTCCTTACTATATCCTAGGCTTCCCAAGGCCTTTATGTAGCATGGACAATGTTATTTCAGTGGTAAACACAGGCATTATTACTTGTTCACATGCACCTATACATTCGATGACTCCTAATCTGCCATAAAGCTTTAAGAGAACCAGGCAGCTTCTCTGTTTCTTGCAGTTTCAATTTATTGGACTCCAGACGCGACTAATTGGCAAGACAGTCCATTGAGCCTTCCCCACTGCTGTCCTAGCCCTGAATGGCTGCTGTGGGAGTGTGCCTTACTGGAATCTACCACTTTAGCTTCTGGCACATTGCAATATGTGCAACATCTCTGTCTAGGCTGGTAGAACAGTACTGTTGCAGAGATTCTTTTCTTGGTGGAAACAGTGTTAGAAAACTTGGTAGAAGACCTTCAGATAGGTTTATTTGAAGAACTTGAAACAGTGTGTGGGTGATGTCATTTGATGCTCACTGAAGGAGTTTTGCTGAAAAAACTTATATAGAACAGCATATTTTGACAAACTTTATGATTTACCCATTAGAAGTAACTAAAATTAGAGAAAGGATAAAGATGCAAGGCAGAAACAATATCTGAAGAACTCTTGACTGCGTAATGTGGTGAAAGCACTTTCCTTTGATACCTTAAAGGTTCTTGGTATTGAAGATTGCCCTTAGAAAATGGAGGTGATTCCCAGATGATGCTTTCAGGCCATCTGTATTTGGTGAGATGCTTTTAACGGGCACATTCTCCCCATTTCTGCTATCTGACCTTAAGGGAAAAAATGCATTAAAGAAGGATATTCTGAGAATGTGAGCATACCTTGCATTGCAAGACATGGCTCTTCCTTCACTTGATTTAAGTTCTTGTAATCACAGTTAATCCATGTACTAATGCTTTAAAGACAGTTATCAACCTGTATTAAAACTGAATTTAACTTTGTCACTCTCTTCTTTTCTATTTTATTTATTTATTTTAGTTGTTATTGTTGTTGATCATAGAGGTTACTAAAATCATAAGCCAACTCCTCATAGGAATTTAAACTATGCTTGGGAATCGTTATTTTTTACTCCTGCTCAGTAGAATAAGACTCTAATGCATGGTAGAAAATGCACTTATTAAACAACATAGAAAGTGTAGGAAACACAATCTGCTAATGCTTGATATAAGGACAAGTTGTAACAGTACCAAGCCCATGGAGTTGTAGAAGGTACATCAGAAACATCAGAGAAAATGTAAATCTGCCACAGTGTCCTAATCCAGGAACAACTGCAGGTAACTATATCTAACTATACTGAATCATGTGGTCAGAGGGTACCCCTGCTACAGGATATAAACTGTAGGAAAGTAGAGTACTAAATGTACTAAACTTCTAAAAAAAAGGAATGAAATTCACCATCCAGTTTTTCAGTAAATTACTATAAAAATGAAAATATTGGTACAAGTCGGCTTTATGGGCATACCAGTATGTCACAAAGGGTATGCCCTTACAAACTACTGGAACAAAGTTGGTACTAGTGGCATTGCCATACACTAGAATTTGTGAAATTCAGTTGGCAGGTTGGTTCTGATGTGCCATATTTTGCTTCATATTCAGTACTGATGCTGTCATGTGTGATAGTGTCATAATTTTATACTAATGTAAACTACTTTACGTACAAGCTGTTAGAATATATTTATCTATTTATTTATTTTGGGGGAAATAATATAGATGAAAAATTAAGGTTAAATTTAAGTTTGACTTCAAGAATGTCTTTTTCCTGTTAAGGGATATCTAATAATTTTTTTTCTGGATACTTTAGCTTTTCCTCTTTAAAACAACATTTGGTCATCCCTGATAGAAACTGCACTAAACACTGAGCACAGGAACTCCTGCACACATTCTGAAATGTGCATAATATTGTATAGACACACAGTGTTGTCAGTGCAATCATAGCAGTCTTGTCAGTCTCCTGCTCCAGAGCAGGACCTGTTCATGGTAGCCATGCTATTTAGTTATGTGTGAATGTATAGACATAGCTACAGAATCCAACAAATGTTCTTGAGCTCTCTCCCCAGTAAAAACTAGTAATTTCAATATCATCACTGAGGACCCTTTGGCAGCTCCATATTCTGAACATCAGAAATATTTGTTTTGGCACACTGCTTGTTCTTCACACCAACTTATTTCTGAACTGATCTGAAAATTCAAATTCTGATCCCTCACTGAGCACTTCAGTCTGCCTCTTCTTCAGTAATGGGAACCCTTAATAAGGTGACCTCTTTGGAAGAACTCTACAGAAGACGTCTCTGCTGATATCTCAGCAAAGGGGGAACACCTGAAATGAACAAGGATCCATCAGTCTCAGACTCATCTAATCACTGATCTTTCTACTAAAATACTTTAAGAGGATTACATATGTTTTCTGTAATGAAACATATCCCCTGGATTTGTAAATATAAAACCAAAGTTAGTGGATTTGGAAAATGAACTCATTTTCAATAGGTAAAAGAGTCACAACAGGGTTTTCAGGACTCTAGTGACTCTAGCTGAGCTTGAATTTATGTTCTTGAAATGAAAGCAATACATGTCATTACTTATTCCCAAGCCATACCATGTTGTTAATATATTATCTGTGATGTTTTTGTTTTTGGAAAGAACTTCAGGCAAAACTAAATCGTGCTTCTGCATCTGTCTTTTGGGATCTCACACTGACAGAAGGTGATGTCATGGATGCTTCATTTTGATAGCTGTGTCCATAAAACACCTCTTTATATAAATATACATACATATGATTTGAATCAATTTACCTCAGTCGGTTACTTGTAGTTCTCAAAAAGTCAGCAGAGAACTTCCTTGCTGACTGAATATTGCTAGATGCATTTTCTTTTTCCATCTTCCAGAATGTTCCAAAAAGATGAAAGAACATGACCTTACTGTGAATAAAAGCAAGGTTATTACGTGGTTAGCAACAGGAGTGAAGATGCTCTCCCTGCCGCCAGTGGAAACATAGTAGGTCTCAAAACAAACTCTCTAAAATCTGGTTCACATTAGTAAATAAATCTGAGAACTTGTAGATATTAGTGGAATACAGCGCAGTGAATGGAAGCAATCACTGTAAAAGAAAAAGAGAACCAGACAGCAGCTGAAGAAGAGAAACATGAGTCCTGTTCACATGTATTTTCCATCTGTTTTATCCCAGCAGAGATGCTATTTTATGCTGTATCAAGCTAAGACCTGGTCTTCAAGTGTATTCACTGAAAGAAGAATAACTGAAAGAAAATTTCTATTTTCCTAAATATGATACGCTTATTCATGTGAGTCATTCCACACTGGCTAGGGGTATGTAAGGGAAATTCTCCATGCCATGGAAATTCCCTGTCATTTTGAAGATTAAGGTCACTAAGTAGAAAGCAGAAGGTTACTTATGACAGAAAGACTTTCTGCAAAGGTTCATGGCTCACAGGAGGGAACTACTGATTGCCTGAAAGGCCTGAAGAGGCATTAAAAATGAGAGAGGTTCTTCCCAGAGGCATGCTTAACAAAGAGCTATCCTTCCTTCTTTGTGACATGGTGACATTACTTTTTTAATCCACCATAACTGCTTTTTGATGAAAAGGAGAATGGTGACAATACAACCAATGAACCTGACTGCTTTACCAACTGCTATTCATGAGAAACTTACGTGATTAGAGAAAGTTGAAGACTTTAGGTTTTGAAGGCATAAAACTCAAAGAAATTATTCAAAAACTACAAATACACCCACATAATAAGAGTATAACAACAGAGAGGTAATTTAGTTTCTATTATGACTAATTCTTCTACTGTTTTTAATAGGAAAACAAATACATGCTGTTACTTGACAAAGGAATAATACTTGTTACCCACTTATTCATTTATAATATAAAAAAACCCCGATGTAGTTTATCAAAACATAATATTCTTACCCTATATTTCCTCTCACTATGTTAATCTACCTTTCATTCATGTAAAAGAGAAGGACAGGTGAATACGCTGTTCCCCAACTTTTATTTGTGTGTTCAGTCTCCCTTCCCCCACCACTTTTCCACTGCGTTTTGAAATAAGAATACTTTGGAGACAGTGCCTTGTTCTGATTCTAAAGTAGGGTCAGGATTAATGTTTAGAGATTTAGTAGATTAGTTATAAGTTTTTTTTTTTTTTTAGCATTTCTTTTAAAGGTTTTAATGGAAGTCTGTTTAACAAAAATCAGTTATTTCCATGACAGTTTGGGAAAACACTTTAAAAGGTTCAGTTCTGTAAATTCAGTTGACAGTTTTTCCAGCAGAGGGCAAGAAAGTATAGCAGTTGAAAATGGTGCGATTTTCCTGGTCAGCTTCAGAAGAAATGTTAAGCAGTATTGCCTGAGGAGGGAATGTGAAAGCTAATTAGCATTCCCCTTCTAGGTCATAATGGCTTTTAAACAGTCTTTAACTCTTCAAGAATAACCATGGAAAGACAAAGAAGGAAAGGAGTGGAGGGGACCTCCAGATCTGCCAAATGATGTGCATTGCCTTGTCAGCACCAATTCTTTCAGCTGAGACCTGATTTCTGAGGCATGTAAAAGTTTGCACGGTATCTTTTCAAACCAGTGCCTGTGCTGACCCAATATTTAGACTAGCTGTGGGAAGAGGAGACACTCAGCTGCCTATCTGATGCAGAGCTCCTATCTTTAGTAATTATTACAGTATTGGAGTTCAAGCCCGTAAAGCGTGGCCAGCATTCTCTCCAAGTGTCTTATTGACCTCAGATGTTAAAAGCTCGAGCTGATGCTTGGAAATAAGTACTTGAGCTTCTGCATCAGATATAAATAAAGTTTCCCTATAGCAGTGCACGTGTTACTGTGGTGAGCGTGTGTGTGCTAAAGGCACATGTGGAAACATCCACAACTTTCAGCTGTTCAATGGAGTAGATTAACAGAATGTTAAATTTAAGGCTGTAGTCATCACTGGCTAGGCAGCTCAATTTTCTTCATTGCAGTAAGTTTAAAGAATTGCTAAAAACTAGAAAAACCTCAATGTCTCTGTTTCTAAGCTGTGGCTGCTTTGTTTGTGGCGTATTTGCTTGCTGTTAACAAAGCAGAAGTTATTTGTAAAGTTATTTGCAAAGATATTTGCAAAGAAGAAAACATATTTGATCATGATAAAATTTAGAGCTACTAGTTGTTTCCTAATTTCATTGCAGTAAGTGATATAGCTCTTGAGTAGGTTATATCATATGCTAGTTTGCTTCTATTAATGGGGCAATTAATTTTATTTCTTATGATAACGATAGTAGAATTCTGAGGAATAAAACAAGCTTTGGTTGCCATTGCTGATCGGGCAGGTTGTGTTCTCCATATGCAGCCCAAGTGCCTGAAAAGAGCAAACAAAATTATTTCAAACAGCATAAAAACCTTTCATTTTTATGTGATTGTAATAATAAAAACAAAATCATACCGATTATATTCCAAAATTAGGAATGATAGAAAACGTTATTTTAGAAATAATTATCTGTTTATATTGTTGCCAACTATTTTAGATCAGGAAAATATCTGTCACAGTATAAGCCATATGTCAGCTTACATAAAGGTAGTTTCACTTCTCTGTGTAATTGTTGGATATGGATATACTGCAAGCCCAAAGTTCCTATATTGCTTAAGTTTCTAAAATCAAATTCTGTTTATACACATTCATACCAGTTTTACAATAAAACTGGCATAAGAGCACAATTAGCTTGTAGCTCATGTCATCATAAAAGACTACATAGCAGTGTACCACAGGATGGTTCTGGTTTTCTTTCCAGCAACATAGGATGCTCATATTTTACATAGAAAAGATGTACAACCATAATTTCAATTGTTTTTTTACTTGTTCTTGTGTTGTCTCAAATGCTTCTGATTTGTTCATAGTAGCAAGATATAATGGTTAATTTATAGCTAAAGACTGTTTAATTTTTCTTTGGTCTCTGAAAAGATGTCAGCATATTTATACTGGGTTATAGAGAAAGCATCCCTGTAGTGTATCCAGTAAAATGTTAGTTGCCCCTATATCATTTAGTGTCTGCTCATGACTCCTTATTTTTTCTAAGTCACTGTAGCTTGGATCATTTAGAAGAACAGGAGATTTGTCTTTTTTGATCAGAATTTTTGTTTCTTCTTCCCCAACCTCCAGTACTCAAGCCAATTTGAGATTGGATATTTATTTTCAAAACTGCAGTTTTATTAGAAAGAAAGCAGTTTTTCTTTGCGTCTACATATTTGGGTAGACAAATTGGAAACAAATGTCCATGTACTCATCTTAGATCTTTACAGAATGTTCACACTCTTCTAAGGAATAATGAAAACTCTTAAATACTAATAACAGAAGTTAAAATATTAATATATTAACACCTTGGTAGTTACATACAGTTTCTAGAGGCTAATTAATGCCTAAAGTATTCTTACTAAACACTGCATAAATTTAGAATATTTTAATTGGTTTAATTTCAGTGAATTTCTTGATTGGAACAGAACAGATTTCAGCTCAAAGAACTACAAAAATATTTTTGATTGTCTGATTACCGAAGGGCCATGGAACAAAAGATGACTATCTCTAACTCAGCCAAATGTTTATTTAGGAAAAAGAAGGTAATGCATAAATTACACAGTAGTGCAGATAAATTTTGTTTTTCCTAATCACTGCATTAAAAAACTTCTGCAAAGCAACTGGGAGAATGATAGTTGTCGTCCTACCCATCAGTACCCAATCTGTCACTTGGGATATTATTCCATCCATGTTGCACGTATTTGAAGTTCCCAATAGAAATGGATGTTGGGGTGCACAACACTTCTTTTTCCAATAACATTCAAAATAATATCAAGCATATTTTCTCCCCAGATTTTTGTAAATATATTATGAGAACATATCTATATGATTCCCCTGCTCTCTTATATCAACACTTATCTGAGATGTTTCTGAAGAATGCAAAGTCTTGTGACAATATAAAAATTTTCTGAATGCAACTAAAATTATTATGAATGTTTTGGGATATTTTAAGCAGATCTTCTTGCACTATTTCAAACTGCTACCCCGAGCTCTGTTAGTGTGTTTAAAATTTGTCTAAAATCATAGTGGATACAGATCATAGATATTTAGCAGGTGTTCAAACATCCAGGATGCATAAACTTTGTAGAAGTCTGTCATCACTCTTGAAGTGAGAATTTAGTGTTGTGATTAAGTTTATTGTGTGAATATATAAATTTAATCCCACAGATTTTCTCTTGAGTATATAATTTGAGATCTTGAGTTCTGACCCAAACCATTCCAGGATTCTATGAGCTGATACTAAGAACTTGTTAAGTTTTTCTCACTATTTTTTACTTTATTTTTGTGAACATGTGAAAGATTTAAGCAAGTCTCCAATAAATAGCATTCTGCAATAAGTGTTGGACACTCAGTTCCTTTGCATTTTGAGAACTTCATCCTTGATGATCACTTGGTTTAGATGAAAATATATATTTATATTTTCAAACATTGATGAAGGCATTCAAAAAGTTTGTAAAGTTATCAATAACAGTCAGTGAGCAGATCTAAATTTGGGACTGTGATTAAATACATGGACAAAAACAAACCCAAGCCCCTTAATTTACTGATACAAACAATGAAATTATTAACTTTAGTCAAATTAGAATGATTATTATATAATATTTTGCAACATTTACTGATTTATGTATATCCTGCATTTTCAATTTTCAATGTCTACAAATATATAGATACCAAAGGCCGATCTGCTCTATTTTATTTCAGTGGTTTACAATGACAAGAGGTTGCAAGTTTTTCTGAAAACTTTTTCACATCTTGATAAAGCAGCGTATGACTGAAGTGCTTCAGTTTGCAGACCTGTACAAACAAATAGGTTGGTGGAAGGGATGAGTCATGTAACGCTTGTGGTACTTCAGTGAGCACTGTAAATTTCAGACAAAAATTCAGTCACGAGCTGTTATCTCAAGTATAGCTTGTTACCACAGAGTGCAGTTAAAAGACAAGAGTAACTGACAAATTTGTCTGCGTAACCTTTAGTAATGTCTTTTTATAAAGGAGATTCTGATTGTTTCTCTTTGATGCTCTTTTCTATCAGGATTTATCTTAGTGAATGTTTGTACTGGCAGGGGTAATATGCTATTCATGGTATAGAGAATTCATTAACATTAGTTGCTGTATTGTGTTTTTTAATCACCAGTAACATGTGTTATTGGGTACAAAATTGCATCTGTTATGCTTATCATTCTGAAGTTGGTTAGCAACTAAGACACTTCAACAAAAGTTCAAGTGACTACAGTGTAAAAGTAATTAAAGCAGACTTAACTGATCATATACCACAGCCACATCCACATTCCTCTGGCCACAAAAATGGATTCACAGGCAGATCTTCATTGACCTTTTCAGTTCGTTTCATATTTGGTTAATACACACATAAGCATTTTGGTTGGAAATATATCCATGCTAAAAATGGAGAGGAACATGAATATTTCCCTAGGCAGATTATTCTGTTTGAGTCTGAAAAATCTCTTAAGAGTCATTATTGTTCTCTACACTCAGCATAATTATATTATTTTGTGATCCAAAGAACTTCAGAAAAGGAAGAATTTTTTAGTGTTATTATTTTTTCTGCAAATGTTCTTAGTCTATAATTTGGCAGTAGCTTGACATGAAAAAATAGCCTATATGGCAAATGTCTGTTTAAAATTCTTCATCATTTTGACAGAATAATAGAATAATTTATGTTGGAATAGATCTCTGAAGGTCAACTAACCCAATCTTTTGGTCAAAGCAGGACTGATTCTGAAGTTAGACTAAATTTAGAAGTTGGATCAGGCTTCTAAGGGCTTTTTTCCAGATAAAATTTTAGTGTTTTGAGGTCCTGCAGTTTCTGTGGGCAAACTGGTCCAATATTTGACCAGTCAGTAGTGACTTTTCTCCTGATATCCAGTCAGAATTTCTGAGGGTACAGCTTGTTTCTGCTGCCCCATATTGTGTCCCAGTGCACCTTCAAGATGAGTTTGGCTCTGACTCTGCACATACTCCCCTGAGGTATTGCTATGAAACAACACACACTTGTTAATGCAGAACAGACGACCGATGCCCTTCATTGCTGCAAAGGGCACTTTGTTGGCTCTTGTTCAGCATTGTCCACTAGGATACTCAGGGCCTTTTTTGAAAAGATGATTGCTGTCTACTTTTCTGCATGTAGCAGAAAACACATAGTGAGAGAAAAGTTGATTTCATCTCTCTCAGGTTTAATTTACGAAGTCAGAATGCTAATTATGCAGGCAGCATCCTCTGCCTTTTCCTAGAGAGAGGCTACTGCTCTATATTTTCCTATAGAAGAGCCTCTCCAGTATAAAGAATATTAAAGCAGAAACCCTGGTTAACTCAGAAAATGAAGATTGATACCTCATCTACGTGACTGATTAAACAGACTTCATGACATGTTGAAATGAAATAGATTAGTAAAAATAAAATATTTTATTTTAAAAAGTAGTGTGATTGTATATCAAGTACAGCTGCAAGATTTTAGAGAATAGGGGTTATAACTTCAGATCAGCAATATTTTTCCTTTTTATTTCTGGCAGACTGAATATCTAGTGGAAGTGAACTGGAATACTGTATTTATAAGCTTTGTTTTATAGGATCATATTTTTGCCTACTTTTTTTTTTTTTTATTTGGGAGCAATATTTCTATAACTCACATTAAACATTTTAACTAAAGCTAAACCTGGAAATTTGACAAATAAAATAAAGAACATAAAAATATCTTATTTGAAAGAAATCCAGCTAGATTATATTTGGGAAAAAAAATAAAAATGCCATACTGCGAAAGGCACTAGGTATCAAAACACTATTTAGAGTCCAAGGTACACAGAAGAAAAGGTGTTTTAAATGAGTATTTAATGAATAATAAGCTGCCGAAGGACTAGTTATTGCTGGCATTAGTTGGAAGGAAATGAAAACTAAGTGCTGAAAGGAAAACGACATCTCTTTTATGAACGATAGCGTTTGGAAAAAGGTACAACTTGAAGTGTTGGTTGTAAAACAATACACAATATATAGCAGCACAAGTATTTATAGGCCCTTCCTATGTAGGCTGCTCCGAAAGTAATATCTCCTATTTTTTCCATGGAAACAACAACAGACACAAAGAGCACAGTAAACCATTCGATAGAGGAAATTCTCAGCTACATAATGCTGTTTTTCAACCTAGCCACCAGCATTAGCTATGCATGAAAAAGAACCTGCATGCTGCCCTCATAAACATCTCTATGGCTGTCCAGAACATGGCTCGTCTATGAGTTTAGAAAGGGAAATATAAAAAGATAGAAAATGGGATCCAGTGTTCATAAAGTGAAGGATGCAAAATTTTTTCCCAAGTACCATATGAAGATCAGCATACTATGCCACGAGAGCAGAATATGGTTTTGTTAACATTAATAGTGATCTCCACAGAGGATGACATACTTTTCAGAGCCAGTTTCCTACTCTTTTCACGAATGGCGTTACACGAATACATCAGCACTCAGGAAGAAATGCTTTTTCAACTTTCTCAACACATCTGAACCCTGACAGCAAACTCTCTTTCATCTCCACAGTGAACATCTGCACAGTTCTGTAGTTAGCGTCTCCTAGTCACTGCAGTGCAAAAGAGATATTATTTCCATAACCATAGAAACACATAATCTGCCAATACCACCTTATATCACTGAGATTACAGACAGTTACCCTCCCTGCCTTGGTAAACCTAACAGATCTAGAAACTGTGCCTGAGTAGAAAGTCTTAAATGCAGAGATATCAGAAGTCAAATACTTTTTTCTGACTACTCCTATCTATCTACTGTGCTTGAAACCTTGCAGGCCGTTCTGCACCACACACCCACTCTCCAGTGGGATGGGGAAGATAAATGGAAAGGTAAGAGAATAAGAACTTGTGGGTTCACATGAAATTTACTAGGTAAAGAAAGATGTGTGCACAAAGCAAAGCCGAACAAGGAATTAAGGCACTACTTCCCGGCAGCAAGCAAATATCCAGGACCATATCCAGGGTATGAGGTTAATGGTTACTTGGGAAGACAAATGCCATCACTTTGTGATCCAGTCCTCCTTATTTAAAACAACGTCATGCTATATTTTCAAAATTCGATGACTAACTGAAGTCTCAACAATATTCCCAAAGAATTTAAATTCCTAGAGCCTGAACTTTATGAAAAATGGAACTTACATCTTGAGCTTGTATAGTCTGTTTTCAGTGTTTTGGTTTTTTAGCTTAGCTTAGGCATTCCTTTCTATCATTAAAGAGGACTGAGACAACAAATAAAATCTTGAGATATAATTCCACAAATAGCCAGTTTTTCTTCCTGTGTTTAAATTGTCCAATCTTCTACCGGTAAATGATTAAAACTGTGTAGGCAGAATGGATCGGGAGCATCATGACAGCTTGAGAAACCACTAGTATGTCTGCAAGAAATTATTAAAATTATTAATATTTGACAAGTTATAACAAACTACTGAGTTCTAGAGTGTCATGTGTCTCCCTTCCCCCTCCCAAGGGTTAATAATACACAAATTTCTATTACATCCGTAAGTACAACTCATTATTTCTCTCAGATCTTATAATGCTGATGTGAGAATTTTTAATGTGTGACTTCTGAGTAGTACTCAACTGAGGGAGTGAAAAGTGACGTTTCTATTTTAAATATTTTTTTAATTATCAAATAAAGTGGATTTTCCAGAATGGGTACATGTAGGTGTAGATAGCTACCACTTCTACTGGTGCTTCAAGGTATCACAACAAGCAACTGTTTCATCTCCTAGTAGTCCAAATTCAAGGAATCATAGAATAATAGGATATCCCAAGTGGGAAGAGATCCATAAGGTTTATCAAGTCCAACTCCTAGCTCCGCATAGAACTATCCAAAAATGAGACCATATGACTGAGAGAACTGTCTAGACGCTCCTTGAATTCTGGATGCTTGAGGCCATAACTACTGCTCTGGGAAATGTGTTCCAGAGTCTGACCATTCTGATTTGTATAAGGCATTAATTGTGACTACTAAAGATTAACAGCATGCTTTCAAAAATATTTTTCATATCTTTTCATTCTTTCTTGGAAAAAACCCACAGTGTCTACCTGCTGGTGACTGGTGGGTAGACAGCAAAGCAAGGTAAAACTTAGTTTTCCTGAGGAAATATAATTATTAAGTTTGTTTTAGATATTATTTTACATTCCTTAGAAGCTATAAATAATTACTAACACTATAAGACTTACTATTTGACTTCATCTTCTAGAATTTTGTCTCCTGGACTTGTAAGATGCTATTACACATATTAGAGAAGTGGGTATCTTGAGAAGGAATTAAAAAAGTAAAGATCCATTTAAAACTACTTTGTGGATAATGGTATTCCTATTCACTGCAGTACTAAAAACCGACTAGAATAACACTAGCACATAAAAATCAATCATTGGGTTCTAATCAGTCGGTGCAATGTGTTCTATCTGGTCTTTTATTCCATTCTCATGATTTTCTGTTATTATGTTTACTCTTAGTATTACCACACTTGGACAAAGAGGAATTATATATCCCTCAGTAAAGCACTAGAGCAAACAGAAGTGATGATCTTTCTAACTGAGCTGAAAAACACTTTCTGATCAGAGTTCCACTGATGCAAGGAGGAATGGTGAATATATTCAATATGTCAAACGAGCAGCAAAAGCTCTGAATGCAAATACAGTATAAAATAACTAAAGGGAAAATTCATCAGGGAACAGAGTTCTCGGAGGTGAATGGCAGAAGCACATTTTCAGGAAGTACTTTTTCTACAGAATTGCTGCAAGTTTCTAAAAACAGGTTCAATGTCAATCATTCAGAGGATAGAGACATCCATGAATTAAACCCCACTCTGCAAATCTGCCAGCAGTGCAGATTTGGGAATTACACAGCCTTTGTGAAACCCTCCTCTTCTGAAGCATAAGTGATACGATTGAACACATGCATTCATATCTGGGATTGTTGAGTAGTGATTCATTCCCTGTTAGTTTCAGAGATGTAGTCAAGGTGCCTAATTCAGGGTCAAACTCACTTAACAGTCAACTAAGACAACATTACTACCAGAAGTCAATTTTAGCCCATTTTTCACTTTCCATTGGTTACAGCGGGAACATAGTGGGGTCAGGCTACCCTCAACTAATATGACACAAAAAAGTGTTTGAAGTTAAATGGGATAAATCTGATTGTGAGTAGTTAGTACAGTCAAGAACATCCAAGATCAGTCTAAGATGTCTAAGAAGTAAAATGAAATTCAATTTTCCTATTGTTAGAATGGGGTGAAATAATGCTGTCTTTGGGTATTATTAAACTGCATTTATGTTCATGGCAGATCTCTTTTCTTCTGAATCCAACTCCAGCCTGTGATTGCCCAGTAGGACAACTGAATATTCTCCTCAAGGGATTTTTTATTCAAGTATTAAATGAGTGCATCAGTTCTGGTAGGAGGGGATATTTATTTCCTCATTTCTAGAGCTCATTCCAGTCTGGGTGATGAAGGGTTCCTGTTCCTGGGCCTGTCTCTTTCAGGGCAGTAAAATATGATTAGACATACAGAGTGGTATAAACCACCAGGACCACCTTTTTGCTCTTGCCCTCTCTGTATGATTGTTCGTTGAGGCTTAGAGCTGTGCATTGTGTCTAGCTTTCGCAGAATCACAGAAACTGTGTTTTTAGAGAGCTGAGAATGGACTTGTGAGGCCCTACTCAGTCCCTACTCAGTCCCAGCAGACAGTGAAATCCAAAGTCCACTGCCCAGAGATGGGTGACTACTACACACCACTGCTGAGGTTTTATTTTTTCTAACTCTTTCCACCGCTCAGGATGATTGTCAGCTTTGCCCATGTCTCAAGCTAGTCTTAAATCATGATTAGTGGAGGAAGGGCATGAATAGTGAGATTTATTATATACCTTGCCTTCCATGTAAATTTAAGGCTCAGGACAACAGAGTGGCTACTGCACTAAAAAGTCTGACTACGTGATGTGTGTTTCTTTTTATATACCATATTGTGATCAATATTGCAGTGGGTAGAAGTAGAATAGTATCCTATCTACAAAACAGACACTGTTTTAATTTCCTACTTGAATTCCAAAGGTTCTTCACTCTGAACAACGTATTGTTGCCTGTACTGAACAAGATTTATTATTAGAAAGAGCCAGTACTAGACATACTAAACTGTAAAGAAATAAATATTTTTGGACATCAACTTATATCAAAGACACTACCACATCAAAAAATGAAACAGAAAGAAATAAAATGATCAATCCACCAGAAAGTAAGTTCTACAAAAGAAGCAAAGCAGATTAAAACTCCTGCTAAAAGAGGAGACAGCCATGAGAAAATCCCACACAGCTGGATATCTGTCATTATGCAGTCCTTGTCAGGGTCTCAGCTCTGAAGCAGAATAACCCTTTTCTGAAATTCTACCTGATGAAAATGTTGATTGCACTATGTAAACTGAAGTTAGAAGCTTATCTCAACCTGAAAGACAATCAGGCAGCAGTCTTGTGAAGAGATCTTCAATCATTTAAGTATGACAAATCAAACTTCTTTGGGGTTACATGCACTATGACAGATAGAACATTTTGCAGAGGGCAGATGGACAACTGAAAGGTGGGATAACCATCTCAAAACTTTCAGTAAAGGAAGAGCTTCTAAAACCCATCACTAAGAAACTATCAGGTGATTGCCACAATGGATCATTATGCTTGGCAAAATGTAACTTCAGCTGTACTAGGCAAGTTCTGACATAAGGAAATGTCTAATAAATTTTCTTAATGGTAACTTCTGTCCCATAAAGGAAGATAAAAATAGAAAATTTTGAAATTGAATTTTGCAAGGTAAATAGAATAAGATACAGGGTTATGCTTTTGTACATTTTTTGACTTAACCTCTGGGAAAGAGAAGGGAGTGCATATTACATTGCCTTGCCAATCATCCTTTATTGTGATAGAGGTCATCCATTCTGTACTATACTCTTTTTTACTGTATTTAAAGTGACTAGTCACAT
The DNA here is from genome assembly GCA_013399175.1 of Odontophorus gujanensis. NCBI lineage: Eukaryota > Metazoa > Chordata > Aves > Galliformes > Odontophoridae > Odontophorus > Odontophorus gujanensis. Next base: position 188,923 of record VXAB01000187.1, read on the forward strand.
AAAGAAAGAAAGAGAAAAATTTTTTTTTGAAAAAAGAAACACACTGCATTGCTGCAGATAGACATGGTTTTTATGGTTTTTTTTAGCATTCATATCCTGACCTAATTTTAAGATTATCTTGAGTTGACTTGAGTGAGGGGTTACTATAACACATAAACCAGAAAAGTAATGTAGGAAGTGACAGAACAGGTTGCTGTTTGACAACAATCTGTGATCATAATTAATGAAGATATTGTAAAAAGGCAGCAGCTTTAAGCAGTCTGACTATAATGTAGTTAAGATGCTTCAACAAAGTAGGACTAATTTCCAAGAACACTGCTATCGTAGCTATCCTTCCTCTGGGACATCACCTTGTATCTCTATGTGATATTACATTGTAGAACTAGCAAAAAAGAATATTTATGGTGGTATTCTGGTGGTCTCTTCCTTGCTCTATAATACTGAAATAAAAGACCACCTGGTTTCTCTTTGAATTAGTATATAGCTTTAGCTGTTGGAGAAGTCTTCACAAGGAGACCATATTGTATATACATGCCACTGTTTTCAAAGCTGTTTGGGTAGCTTTGATGTTGCACTGCATAATACAATCATTCCCCATTCTCATGCATGCAGTCTTTATGACTGTTTATACTAGAATAAATATATCCATAAGTCTAGATATTGTGCTAGTATTCTGAAATAACCAATTTAAACTTGGGGGAGTGGAAATATTCACTTGCTCCAATTAAACTTGTTCTTTGTTGTTCCTGTAGGACCAAATATAAACATGATCACACTGTATTCTATATCCCTATTAGATTATCCGTATCAAGAAATGCATAGCCCTTCGATGTACAGTTGTAATAAGAAGAGTCTTTCAAAACCATACATACTGAATGGGCAGTATATGTCTCTTAGTAGTCTTAATACTAAAAGAAAATAACCCCTCCAAAATTGTGTTAACAGATCTAACAAATATCTACTGGTTACTGTAATAAAACAGATCAACAGTGCACAAAATCCTGACATTTGCTAAGACAGTAAGAAGCTCATGTAAACCCCAGAAGTGCAAGACTGATAGATTGTACGATCACAGATATAGCAAAAAAAGACAAATAGCTGTACATATCATGTTTTTCAAAATTCTCTGTTCTTTCAGCTGTTGCATTTTCTGAAACAAGGATGTTGAATAATAAATTAAAAAAAGAAAAACTTTGACTCTTAAACATTTTTGAGTTAAAATGCATAAAAACCTCCAGAGCTTGTAACATGTGCTTTCCTACTCTAAAATCTAAACCGGGTAATTTTCTTCTGAAATATATTTCTAACATATGACTTTTTTCACAAAAGTATTTTGCAGAGTGGTAATTGCCAAAATAAAAGTTGAAAGAAGAGAAGAATAGCTTATTTTCTATCTGTTCATTTATTATTTTACTTTTTTCCAAAGAATGCAGCCAACGTCAGATTCTTGAAAGGCTTGAATGGGTCTGAAGGAAAACAAATTTTGGAATTTCTTCTTGTATTGTCTGCTTGTACATATAAACTGCCAGAATAGTAAATAAAGAGCACCACTGCCAAATCATACTGAATTTAAATCTACCATAATAATATTTTCATTATTACAGAGGAATGTGTAGTGGTCTTTGGAAAGAAAACTGAAACTAGCAACTCTGCATGATGTCTCTATACTTAACCACAGTGTTACCCCTCAGATTATTCTTTTCTTTCTTTTCTCTTTATCTGCTATTTGATGATTTGTTCATTTAGCTATAGGCAGAGCTGTTACCACTGGGGCCCACTGTCAAGCACATAACTCTTGCACAGGGGAACTTCTACATTAGATATTTTTCAAGCAGACAGATTTATAGACTTATGAACCTGAAAAATCTGAATATAGCACCGGAGAGAAAAATTAGGCAGTTTCATAAGACATAAGCACTTATACATAACTATACAAGATGACAAATGCCAATGCATTACATTTTAATGGATCAAAAGATTCAAGTCTGTTAATTTTTATGGCTTTGGTTTTGGTGTCTTTCAGGAAAAATATATCATGGGCATAACCTCTGTATATCTATCTCCTAATTAAAACATATCCAGAAGCAATGAACTTATTCTCTACAAATTCAATTAAATATTTTGTTCTTTAGTCTCCATGTTCCAAGTAACGAACAAGCCAGATGAAACAGTCAAAAGCAATAGTTGATGTATTAGTTATGTATCCTAGAAAATATTTGTACTTAATCAGAAGCATTTATTAATACTTTCAGAATTCTTAGTATTATGTTAGTATGATTACCTATTTTTTTTAAACGAGGTTACTGTTTAATCCCTGGAAGATACTTTCTCCACATCTACACCATACTTCACCCTCTGGAAAGCAATGGCAAAGATATTGCAAGAACATTTTGCTTTTCTTAGTAGCATGGTCCTCCCTTTATCTTAAATTGCATTACAATACTTGAAAGACTTTTTTGCTCTTGTAAGTCACACATTATGTTCCCAACATGAAAACATCAAAAGATCTCGTTATGTGAAGAACTCACAAAAAAAATAAAAAAATAAAAAAAATCATCCAAGCAGACAAATAAAAAAACTCTAAAGAATATCAAAACTCAGATGCTTGCCATCTTCTGTATTAATTCACTTTCTTATTTTGTATATAGCAAACATTTTAGAAACTTCAAGTGCCTTTTAAGAATCCATAGCTGCAGAAATGTTGTTAAAATGAATACACTGAAATATTTAGTTTCAGATTTTATTCACAGGTGAAACAAAATGTGCTAGTAAGAATCTCTTACTGGATTTCTTTTCATGCTGTTCCTTCAGACATTTTCTTGACAAGTAACTTTGTCTTTCACTAACATGTTTTGAAGTCCTGATAAAGTAGTAGCCACAGAACAAAACTGAATACAAAATACATCAGGAATCTTCTAAATCCTTATGTAAATGCCTGGATTAATAATAATAATAATAATAATAATAATACATATCCCTTTCCATTTTCTTTCAATTAAGACCTTCCTCTGACCTGCCCCTAGCTGATGAAATATATTGGAAAAGAACAGCTGTTTCACATAATCTTTTGTGTAGATCATTGAGATTATTTTTTTCTTTTGAATCATAGAATCATGGAATGGCTTGGTATGGAAAAGACCCCAAGGATCATCAAGTTCCAAGCCCTCTGCTACAGAGCCACCAAACTACAGATCTAGTACTAGACCAGGTTGCCTGGGGCCCCATTCAACATGGTTTTGAACACCTCCAGGGACAGAGCACCCATAGCCTCTCTGGGCAACCTGGTTCAGCTCCTCACCACCCTCTCTGTGAAGAACTTCCCCTAGCATCCAATACAAATCCTGACAATCTAATCAAATTCTGACTCTTTCCCTCCATATCCTATGGACTATTGGAAGGAAGTGTACTAAGTTAACTCAAAAATTGAAATTTGTATGACAGACATTGTAATTAGTTACCTTATAGTAATATCTAAATGCCATGTAAATGGTACAGTAATATCTTGATTTCCTGAGATGTGCATAGCTTGCTTTCCAGAAGAGATAGGATAAATATTTCTTTGATGAACACTGCAACTGCTTTTATTACATAACAATTTAATCCATGATAAAAAAAGGAGGGTTTAATATGTTGCCTTATTCACTGCTCAACCTACTTGCAGTTCAGAAGTTGTTAGAAGATTCAGAAGATGTTGCTTATGCATACTGGTAATTCAGTTTAATTACATTAGTGTATTGTGGCTGGGCAGACCCATGATATTCAGCTGTCTTATTCACAAAGAGAAAAGAATGAGCAAGAATTCCTCAGGATCCATAGAATGCAGCACATCTCCTAGTCAGCTAGTAGAGAGAGCTAGACTGTTAAGAGGTGAAAGGCTCACAAAAACATAGAGCACTTTTTAAAATGTCTGTATTATCCTTCAAAATAGAAGTAGATCTCAATATCCTGGGAATCTAATGTGATAAAGCCAAAATAAGATTGCCATTAGTAGGCACCTAAGTTAGGAAAAGTGAATTAAAAAGTAAAAAATAAATAAATAACAACCACTGAGTTTTACAGCAAGGGTTATTAACCACTGGCACATGCTACCAAGGGAAGGAGGGAATTCATAATTTCCTGGAATGTCCATCTAAAAAAGACTGCTTAAATATCATGTTTGCTTATGCATGTAATTTTTATGATGTGTCTTGTGATGCTTGGTGGATTCTGTAGTGAGCCAGCTCCTGAGTTTACTTGAAACTTTCATATTTCATCTCAGAAAGACACATTTCTAGTCTACTGGTCATGTAGATTAACTTACACGATACAAGTGAAGCTTAATGTCTCCATACTAAAAAGGCAAATAATTACATCCAAATGTTCTTTAAAATCCACAAGATTTTTAACTTAAGGTCGTAATTTCCATGCTTAACTTACGATTCTTGAATCTTTGGAGTTTGTCAGTACAAAAAATTTTTGTTGAGTTTTTCTACTGTTTGAAGTGAATGTGAGCTAAGGATAACATAGTAATACCACTGTATGCCCGTGAAATCTTCCTCTGTGAAAACTCCTGATCACAGTATCTAAACGCTTTCTTCCGGTCTTTGAGTTTCTCAGCTTGAGCCATGTGTTAAATGTGTTACAGTGTATTTTTTGCTAGAAACTAATCTAAGTCTGTAATTGACACAGAAGAAACTTAAAACGTATCACTAGTGTCATTATGTTCTTGAAAAATCTGTTCTTACTAATTTCTGCCTGACTATCAGTCACTGACTGGTCTCTAATTGTAGAACATGCATTTTTTCTCCCAATGCAGTGTTTTCTGCATTATCTTTGTGGGAGAGACAGTCTGCCTTACCTACAAATAAAAAAAAAAAAAAAAAAAAAA